>LZPO01028491.1:0-16303 GCA_001675575.1 Neotoma lepida | reverse complement strand
GGCATTTAGTGCTATGAATTTTCCTCTTAACACTGTTTTCATTGTGTCCCATATGTTTGGGTATGTTGTACTTTCATTTTCATTGAATTCTAGGAAATCTTTGATTTCTTTATTTCTTCCTTAACCCATTGGTGAATCATTTGGGCATTATTCAGGTTCCACGAGATTGTAGGCTTTCTGTAACTTTTGTTGTTGTTAAAATCTAACTTTAAGCCATGGTGGTCTGATAAAATACAGGAGGTTATTCCAATTTTTTCGTACCTATTGAGATTTGCTTTGTGACTGAGCATGTGGTTAATTTTAGAGAAAGTCCCATGGGGTGATGAAAAGAAGGTATATTCTTTCATGTTAGGGTGGAATGTTCTGCAGATATCTATTAAGTCCATTTGAGTCATGACTTCTGTTAGGTCCCTTTTTTCTCTGTTAAGTTTCATTCTGACAGATCTATCTAGTGGTGAGAGTGGGGTGTTGAAATCTCCCACTACTAATGTGTGGGGTTTGATGTGAGATTTAAGCTTTAGTATTGTTTCTTTTACAAATGTGGGTGCCCTTGTATTTGGTGCATAAATGTTCAGAATTGAAATTT
Source organism: Neotoma lepida (assembly GCA_001675575.1). Lineage (NCBI taxonomy): Eukaryota > Metazoa > Chordata > Mammalia > Rodentia > Cricetidae > Neotoma > Neotoma lepida. Next base: position 15,717 of record LZPO01028491.1, on the reverse strand, counting down.
CATTTTGGTGGATTTTCCCTTTGATAAATATATAATATCCTTCCCAATCTCTTTCGATTGATTTTAGTTTGAAGTCTATTTTATTAGATATCAGAATAGCTACACCACCTTGTTTCTTATGTCCATTTGATTGGTAAGTCTTTTCTCAGCCTTTTACTATGAGGTAGTGTCTGTCTTTGACATTGAGGTGTGTTTCTTGTATGCAGCAGAAGGATGGATCCTGTTTTCATATCCATTTTGTTAGCCTGTGTCTTTTTATAGGTGAATTGAGTCCATTGATATTAATGGATATTAATGACCAGTGACTGTTAATTCCTGTTATTTTTTGGTGGTAGTGTTATATGTTTCTATTCTTTGGTATTTGTTGGTGTAGTATTATCTATTGCCTGTGTTTTCAGGGGTGTATCTAACTTCCTGAGGTTGGATTTTTCCTTCTAATGCTTTCTGTAGGGCTGGGTTTGTGGATAGGTATTGTTTAAATCTGGTTTTATCATGAAATATTTTGTTTACTCCATCTATGGTGATTGAGAGTTTTGCTGGATATAAAAGTCTGGGTTGGCATCCATGGTCTCTTAGTGTCTGCATAACATCTGTCCAGGACCTGCTGGTTCATAGTCTCCATTGAGAAATCAGGTGATATTCTGATGGGTCTGCCTTTATATGTCACTTGGCCTTTTTCCTTTGCAGCTCTTAATATTTTTTCTTTATTCTCTATGTTTAGCGGTTGATTATTATGTGGTGAGGGGACTTTTCTTTGGATCCAGTCTATTTGGTGTTCTGTAAGCTCCTTGTATCTTCATAGGTATTTCCTTCTTTAGGTTGGGAAAGTTTTCTTCTATGATTTTGTTGAATATATTTTCTGTGCCTTTGAGTTGGTATTCTTCTCCTTCTTCTATCCCTATTATTTTTGGTTTTGGTCTTTTCATGGTGTCCCAAATTTCCTGGACATTTTGTGTTATGATTTTTTTTAGTTTTAGTGTTTTCTTTGACTGATGAATCTATTTTCTCTATTGTGTCTTCAATGTCAGGGACTCTCTGTTCTATCTCTTGCACTCTGTTGTTTATGCTTGCATCTGTAGTTCCTGTTTGTTTACTTAGATTTTCCATTTCCAGCATTCCCTCTGATTGAGTCTTCTTTATTGTCTTGATTTCTGTTTTCAAATCTTGATCCGTTTCCTTCATCTATGTTTAATTTTTTTTCTTGGCTTTCTTTTATTTCTTCCAATTTTTTGTTTGTATTTTCTTCCATTCCTTTAAGAGAATTTTTCATGTCCTCTTTAACGGAATTTTTGATTTCCTCTTTAATGGAATTTTTTATTTCCTCTATAAGGGAATTTTTCATTTCCTCTTTAAGGGAATTTTTTTATCTCTTCTTTAATGAAAATTTTCATTTCCTCTTTAAGGGATTGTATCATCTTCTTAACTTCATTTTCAAGGATGATTTCTTCTGTTTCTTCTGTGCTGGGATGTTCAGGTCTTGATGACGTAGAATCACTAGGTTCTGATAGGGTCATATTTGTCTTTATGTTGTTGACTGTATTTTTGTACGGGCATCTACCCATTTCTTCCCCCACTTGATGCAGGCAGTGTCTGTGTCTGCGGGGGGGCCTCTCTTGGTCCGATTGATACTCTTGGTCCAATGGGAGCTTTTGGTCTAATTAGGGCCCTTGGTGCAATCAGTGCTGATGGAATCTCTTGGTCCCAATCAGCACTGGCTGGCTCTGTCTCAGGGAGCAGTTGCAGTCTCCGAGGAGGGTGGAAGTTTGGGGGAGGTGGGGTTTGAGGGTTACAGGATTTGGTGGGGGATGGTGGTGGTCTGAGCTGTCTGCAGGAGACCTGCCTACTGGGCTGAAACTGGGACTGCAATGGGTGGTGAAGTGGGGGCACAGGGCTGTGGCCCTGGTCCCAGAGCCGAGAGGCTGGGGTGTTCAGCTAGGGGGATAGAGACTCACCTCTTGGTCTCAATCGGAGCTTGCCAGCTCCGTCAATAATTCTCTTTAGTTTACTGAGGAACCACCAATTTCTTTCTACCAGGTCAGCATAATTTTCCATTCCTATTAATAAGATAAAAATTCTAATTTCTCACATACTTACCAATATTTAATTCTCCTCTTTGAAGAGGAAAGCCATCTAATGGATATAATGAAACATCTGATTTTGATGTAGTTTTCACTTGACTAAGGAAAACTAATTTTGGTACCTTTTCAGGTACATGCCGTTATGTGTATGTATGCCTTAGAATCTAAAGAATCTAATGTTGATGTCTTTTACTTTGTCCATTATTTAACTCAGTCTCCTTGACTGCAGAATAACTATATGCATAATTCCTACATATGTCAGAATTTTCCAGTTTGCTGTTATTGATTTATTGACCCATTCCATTATAATCAAGAAATATGTGTGCATGGTGATTTAAATTTTTATTGTTATTCTTGCTTTTTTCTTCTGTTTTTTATATTTAGCTTTAGTTTTTGGAAACAGGGTGACGATATGTAGCCCAAGTTTACCTTGGCTTTCTGAGTGTGTACTTCAAGGCATATGCCACCAGATTGGACTTCAAGACATATGCCACCAGATTGGCATGAAAAATTAAGTCTGGATTTGTGGCTTAATATATAGATTTTCTTAGAAAAATTTAATGTGGAACAAATAAAAACATATATTCTGCAACCTTTGGGCAGAGGAGTAGTCTTGATTGTTAGGTCTGACTTAATCTATAATATTGAAGTCTTTTATTTTATATTAATCAGTTTTCTACTCATGGTTGAAAGTAAGATATTATGTATATTAATGTGGAACTGTCCTTTTCCCCTTTCAGTTTTATTAACGGTTACTTTATATATTTTGGAGGTTTGATATTTACAGCATTGGAAATACTGTTATGTTGCCTTAGTCAATTGACTCTTTTAATCCCCTCATACTATCCCTTGTCTCCTCCAAGCATCTCATTTTTCAACAGTGTTACCACCCTTCCCCCAAGTCTGAATATGGATCTCTTACTCTCTGCCCTAACTCACTTTGTGTTACATTTACATACAGAGCCTTTCTCCCATTCTTTCACTATTGACTTTTTTCCTGCTTACTTCTGTCCCTTTAGTTTAATGCATTTATATTTAAAATGATCGCTGACAAAGAGACATTTGCTTTAAATAGTTTGGATTTTCTGTGTCTCTTAACTTTTTTTTTTTTTTTTGGCCTCTCATTCCTTCCAATACATCTATTGGTGTTTAACTGTTGGGTTTTTTTGNGGGGGTGGAAGGGGTACATCGGTAGTGGCAGTTTGGTTCCTTTGTTTCCTTTTGTGTGTGTACTGCAGTACTCTTTGTGGGAACCACAGGTCATTATATACACTCTTTTTAATATAAGAATATATTTCATTGAGGGGTTGCATAAAGGTGAAATGGAACCACAAATGAATTATCTAGTATAACTTAAGCATTTAGGAATTAGTGATTCAAGTTCCAACCCTTGTTTTCCTATATCTTTTCCTTGTTCTGATATTCTAAGAATCATAACATTAAAGGGTATGTTTCCTACACTATTCAAAATGACCTGTGAAAAGATGAAAACAGTTAACTTATTGGACTAGGAACACACAATAACCAAACCTAACTAACAAAGTATAAATGAATAGATGGAGCATAGGCAAAGTACAGTAGACTCGGTATTTGGGAACACTGAACATTAGTAGACTGATCCTTTCCCTTTAAATTATCTTTCACATGGCTTCTATAAGATGTATGTGATACTGTGATTCAAAAGCATCTGAACAAGACTTGGAATCCCTTTCAGGCTTAATTACTGGTTCTCATATTTAAATTTAAATTTGAACTGATAACAAATTACTTACAAAGGCTGTATAGAGTTCTGCCTTATTTCCTAGCACCATGAATCACATCTTTATAAAAAGTACATCTAACATGGACTTTAATTTCTAAAATCTACACAAAATAGGAACTAAAAACTAAAACTGAAGTAATATTGTGTTTTATTTTTTAATGTGTTAAGCTTAACCATAATCTTTACAACTTAAGATGAGTCTGAACTATTACTTTTCATGTTAACCTGATACTATTTATTTATTTAAAACTGGATCTCACTAAGTAGCCCTGGCTGGCCTTAAACTCAGAGATCCTCCTGCTTCTGCCTCCCTAGTGCTGAGATTAAAGGGATGAGCTAACTACATCTGGATTTAAAAAAAAAATGAATCTAGTAGTAATGAGTAAAACATTCTCTTTTATTTGAGAATGTTTTAATGTTACCTCCATTTTTACAGAAACTTTCCTGGTTATAAAACCTGTGTTACTTTTATGTTCTCTCCTTCCACCCTTCTCCACTCTTCCCCATTTAGTCCCCTCCTCTCAGTTACTATGAATCTATCTTCCTCTTTCCTTTTGGTATCTAAAATTTTATTAAGTCAGCCAATAATTTAATTGGAAGCACATAAATTTGAGTTGCTTCTCCTTTGTTGCTTTCAAGATTGTCTCTGGCTTTTGATAAGTGAGATAATGTATCTTGATATATACACACACACACACTCTTCCTTTAGGGTTTATCCTAGACTATACAGGATATGTTACTCATGTAAATTTATGCCTCAAAAATTTTGCTGTTTTTCAGCCACTACTCTGAAAATTTTCTCTTCTAGATATTCTATTTATAGAATTCTATTTATAGAATATCTATAAATATTCTATAAATGGTTCCTTTAATTGTTTACTACAATTATAAATCCTGTATACTTTTTTAACCTCTTGCTTCTTTCTGTTCCTCATATTCAATTCACATATCATGTCTTCACTTCCTTCTCCTGCCAGCTCAGATTTTTTTCTTGAACACTATAATGAATATTTAAAGTTGTGTGTTCATGTTTTCAGGTCTATGGTTTTGATTGGTTCCTTTTTCAAAACTTTACTTTGATGATGTTTTCATTTTATGTATGTTTTCTCATTCCCTTCATTATTGCTTTCCTTTTGCTCTTTTACCATACCTAAGGCACTTTAGAATCTTAAGTCCAGCCATTTATGCTTCTTCAGAGATAGTGTCTGCCAACTTACATTCTTCTCTTCAGTTTGCCATATTTTCCTGTTTCTGTGTGCTCTTAGTTTTTGTTACAAATAGGCATTTGAAAATACAGTCACCATTCCCATCTTGATTAGAGAAATCTAATCAGCTTAAGTGAAACTTAGGGTCTTCTTATATATTTTCCTGGGCGTGCATTTTTCCTAAGCCTGTGTATGACTTTCTCAATGGTCCTATACAAAAAGCTACTCTTTCTTAGCCTCTGCTGTCTTTCCCAAGGTTTCTCTGGGTCTACAGTAGCACTGCTACTTTCTCCACCAGTCACACCACACTCTGCTCCCTATGTTTTGGCTTAGTTGAGATAGAAAATATTCCTTTAAGTAGCCCTCAGAAATGATGGTCTTTCTTAGGGAAGTTTGGGTGCAAATACAAGTAAAATCATTTTAAAGGCAAGTTTTGCTTTCTAGACTCCCAAAAGGTTACTTTTTCCAGTTTTAGACAGTTTTAAAGGAGACCAAGTTTTACTTACAAATCATTTTAAGGGCTTTTTGCATGCTAGGCAAGCACTATTCCACTTCAGTAAACCAACAACCCTGCTCATCCTTCTGAGATTCGTTTTAGGGTTCAGAATATGGTCTGCTTTGGCAAGTGCTCAAAATATAAATGAAAAAAATGTACATATCACTGTTGTGTGAGGTATTCTGTCACTTAAGGTAGTTAGCAATGATGTTCAAGTAACTGAATATTCTACAGCTTTACTGTTATCCTAACAATGACTCAAATAAGTATTTAAGATCTATAACTTTGACTGTAGATGTCTTTTCCCTTGTAGTGCAGTTACATTAGGTTTTGCTTCCAGTAATCTAGGGCTGTTCTTAAGTAAATATACAGGTTTGTCTTTTGGTTACATAATTCCTTAGGAACTATTAACTTATTATTTGCTTCAAAGCATATTTTGCTATTAACATAGCTCAGGATTTCTTCGGACAAACTGTTGTTATTTTTGTCTTCATTTTCCTTTTTAAAACCCATTTCTCTTTAAAGTTTACTTCCAATATTCTTATACATTGCATATAGTTAGGTCTTTGTAAAGAATCCACACAAAATTCTGTCTTTCCAATGCAGAATTTATATTACAGCTAAAGTTATCACTTTGTTATTCAGTTTGTTAGTCCCATTATATATTCCTCCTTTTGTTTCTGCTTTTGTTTCTATTGAGCATTGTATTAGTTTCCTAAGGCTGCTGTATTACCACACACTAGTGATAAAGTACAAGAGAAATTCATTACGTTAATTTTGGAGTCTAAACAAAATAAAATTCACCTTTTTTAAAAAATCAAAGTATCATCAGGGCCATACTTTTTCTAAAACCTGCATGGGATAAACCTTGTCTCTGGTAGGTTCTGATTTTTTTTTTTTTTTAAGTAATCCTTGGCATTCCTTGTCTCTCAGAAGCAGTGCCCCAATCTCTTGTTCCTTAATACATACTCATTTCTTCCTATGTGTGTATTTTCTCCTTATCTAGTAAGGGCATCAGGCATACTAAATAAGAGCTCATTCTAAAACCATTATCTTCAGTTGACTGCAACTGAAAAGATGTTATTTCCAAACAAGCTTCCCTTCATAGGTATTAGAACTTCAATATATCATGTTGGGGAAGAGGTCAGCCCATAGTTTGTGTGATTCTTTTTTAAATTTGTTGTGTTATTAACTTCAACTGCTTGATCTAGTGGGTGTTTTAGAGCTTACAGTATACATCTTGATCAGTCTACCTTTAGGTACAACCTTTGTGAATAGTATAAGAAACTTACAATGGTGTTTTCTCATTTCTCATCTTTGATCAATATTTGCATAGTTTGAATATTATTAACTCTGTAGCTTTTAAGAACTGTTATTCTGACAGACTTAATATGTGTGATATTTGTGTATATGCCTTCCTACCCTGCTCTCCCTTGTATGTTTGCACTCTGCATCATTTCCTGCTACCTGAAAGTTAAATGTCATATTTTTCTCATCACTATTTAGGGCAATGGGCTATGTGAACTGGTATAATTTTCTTCATGCTTGTCAGATACAGTGATTTTAAATCTATATGTATAGTTTATCAAATTTATATTTGATTGTGTCTTAAAACATTTCTTGTTGCCTCTGCCTTTCCTCCTGTTATGGAACTTTGATTTTTCATTCTACAGATGTTAGGGCCAAGTTGTTGCTTCTCTTGTTACCATTATGGTAGTTAAATGTTAGTCCTTGCCAACATTTCTGGTGAAATAGGAACCTGAAGTTAACTCTCTTAAGTACCTGACCATTTTAAGTCTTAACACCTGGACAGCTGAGCTTAGTTTAAGACTATTAATGTACCAGTGATTTACCAGGGTAACTAAATGTTTTTAGGCATTTCTTTTGAGACTCTCAGGTTTTGGCAGTTATGTATCCAGGCCCACCTCCACACCTCTCTTCCTACACTGTAACACGTAGGAAGGGCAAAGCTCAGTTTGCAATGAGACAAGTGAATTGAGTTCTTCTGCCCTTTCATTTCCCCTTCTGATTTTCTAGGAGAACACATTTAGACTAGTTAAAAGACAGGGCCAGTGAAATGGCTCAGCAGGTAAAGTGTACTTGTTGGTAAGCGTGACAACCTGTGTTCAATTCCCATAAGCTACAGGATAGAGAGAACCAACTCAGACAAAGTTTCCGTGTGCATGCACACTCGAAGAATACTGAGCAAATCTTATCAAATAACAGACATACATACAAAATAAATTAATAATGTAATAGTTAAAAAACAAATTAAGAACATATTGAGGTGGGATGCAGAAATATGAGCAAGTCAGTTATACTTGACATGTTTGTTGATGTACACATTCTCTGGGAACCCTTTGGATGCTAAAGATCAGGTATATATACTCTTCTATAGCATCTGTGCAGATGATCAGAAAGAACCACACCTCTATACTTTAATAGCAGGAACATGGAAACTCATTGCTATCACCTATATAAGGGGATGGTTTTCTTCTGGTGTAGTCACAAAGTACGTTAGTTAGCTTTGTTTTCTGTCTTATAGCCCTCCAACAAAGCTATGAGCAGAGGCAATTCAATGCAGTATAGTACTAGCTTAAGGGATGAGTGTATCAAAACAGCCTATACAACCCTGACAAGCACCATAACTTTCTAGACTTCAGATCCCCTCATCACTTGGGCTATGTGACCTGATTGCCTCTCTGCTTTTCTTCTGTAATCCAAGAGCAGTAGAGCAGTTCAGAGCTCCTATTGTCTCTAAGCTTTAGCAAACTGTCAGTTGTTACAGAGAAGCTCTACATATTTTGTACCTGCCCAGAGCTAGCTCAGTGGTCAGAAGCAGTTTGGACTCAGTGCCAGATTTGGACTGTGATGGAGGCCTGAAAAACCCTGAACCCCATGGATCTACTATCTGAGAAACTTGACACTACATTCCACTGATCAAGCTAAGAATATATTTGGGGTCACTTCTCCAAATTACCTAACAGTAGGGGAAACGTGGCCTAGATTCATGAAAATTTATTTTGATTTAGGCAACATCTTCTAATTTACAAGTCACTCATATCTTTTCATTTCACCCATGGAAATAATATCTCTTCACTCAATATAGGACAAATGCAAAGTCTCCTTAGTAATAAAGGTGACAGACCTACCACAGATTAATATTTTTACTCAGATGGCAAAGCTAGGGGTGGGGATAAATGCAGATGGAGTCTATAGGATATGAAATTCTAGGAGAATAAGGTTTGATGTGCTGCAAGAAGGGGCAGAGGTGCTGCAGGCCTGCAAAGTTCTGAAGAGATTTTGGGATAGTCTTGGAAATGGAAGAGAATTAGGAGGAAAGGAGTCTGGGTGACTTACACATGACATAGATGACCATCAGTGGACCCTACAAAGGGGAATATCATAACTATATATAAGAAAGGACAGTTACTGACAAAGAAATCTAACAAGTAACAAACCTGAATTCCAAAACAGCTGGAATCACATAACACACAAATTACTCAAAACAGATCAGCAATGTATGTGAAAGGTACTCATGGGACTAAGAAATGACATAACAGAAAAAGTAGCCCTTATCATTGTGTTTGAGACTGAATACAGAAGCTTGAAAAGGGAGGGAGAAGGAATAAATAACACTAAGGGGATTTGAAACCACCACAGGAAATCTTTTTGTTTACATAAAATTATGTGATATATATATATTTTAGCCAGTATTCAAGTGTTGTACTGAACCACTGGCAAGAAGCAAAAAGGCAAGTTTTAAGCTGGTGAGATGGCTCAGTGGGTAAAGGCCAGCACCAAGCATGGCCACCTGAGTTTGATCTCTGGGACCCAGATGGTAGAGAGAACCAACTCCAAGTTGCCCTCTAACCCTCACCTCCACCTTCCCCAGAAACACAACAAAATAATAATAAGTTTAAAATGTGATTTAAAAAAACAAAAACAAAAACCTTTTTAAACAAACCCCTGGAGAAAGTATGGAATACTCCAAAAAGAAAAAGCCAAAGCACAAAACACCTCTAAGGCCTAGAGAATGTACACATACACATAGATCCAGCACTGCTGACTTACATCAAAGTCATCCTAAGCCAGGACATTGTCATAGATCAAAGAACAAAGAATCTTGTATAGACTCCAAAGCCCCTCAAAGTTCCCATGTTTTGCAAGAGTCCCCTGGGGAAACATGTAAAGGAGCACTACATGTTCCACAATTCAGAATACACAGTACAGGAAAAGGCCAGAAAATAGTAATCAAGAAACTGGAAGTAATGAATTTTAACCTTCCCAGCAATATTCAGCATCTGTATAATACTTACCAATAAAATATCTTATCCTTGCCCTCAATACTGCTACTGAACTCAGCAGGCACNAGAGAAAACTTTCTTTTACAAAATCACAGCAATCAAGGCAATCAAGATTTAGTAATAAGACAGCAAACCCAGGTCATAACCAGTCTTGTAGTCCTTCAGATGAACACAATGAAGAAAGACAGTGAGAATGTCCAACGAAGAGGAGGTCAAGTTGGGACCAGGGAATTCTTGAACTATCTATATACCAAGTTTTATCTTTGGAGCAAATTAAGTTTACAAGAAGAAATATATAAGAAATGACTTTGAGAAACATTTTTGGCAACAACACTCTTCTCTAAAAGAAAAAAGTAAAAGAATTTGGGGAATGTTGAGATTTTTTATCTTTTTTTAAATTTAAAACCAGCTAGGGGTGGGAATCCAGCTATAATTTTTAAACTTTCTAGAGTAAAAATCCAAAATCTGACTACATAATAGAGCCCCCACATATACACCAACTCAACCTCCTAACATTCAAGACAATTTTCCATGAAGGAAGCTGGTAAACCAGGACACTCTGGTGGGATGATTGTGTGTTAAGTGGAGGCTAATCATTCATAATTAATAAGTCATCTCTGTGTAGTTTTTGGGGGAACTAGTTGGCAGCCCAAAGAAAAAGCCAACTACAGTGCAGTATGTGAACGCACACAAGCAGAGGCCCGAGGTTCATATCAGGAATCATCCACCATCATTCTTTACCTTTTCTCTGAGTCAGTCTCTTAATCAATGGTGGGATGGTGTGTTAAGTGGAGGCTCTAGTTTCTAGCTGTATTTGCATGTATGCAATAGCTAAAGTGATATTGGGCAAAAAATGATTTATATGTTCGGAGCTGGGATCTCCTAAAATAAAGGTTGAGCAACCTAATCTTTTAGGTTACTTTTAGCCCCAAGCATCCACAATCAAATTATCTCAAAAGGAAATATTGGAAAGATATCGTTGTATAATTTAAAATACTAGCCCTTTTCTCTCTAGTGAGGGGTCAGCATTTCAGACCTTATTCCTTGAAGTTGTTACCATTTAAGCAGTTGGTGTGTGTGTGTGTGTGTGTGTGTGTGTGTGTGTAATTGTATTTGACATTTAAATGAAAATGTTAGCGCTCTCTTGACCAGTACTTCTACAAATTTCCCAAATATTACCTTCTATGATAGAAAACACTGAGCTCATCGTTAAATAACTGCATTCACACCACTAAGCTCATCATTAAATAACTGCAGGTTTAAAGTGTTACTAGATAACTAAAGGGGCACCTAACTAGGCAAAGGACTTATATCCCTAAAAGTAAGTATTGTTCTACATGACAATTTTACATGGATTGTTTCCATTTCATTATTTTCCCTTATGAGTTAGTTATGTAGAAACATAGAAAGCATAGATGATAGAGACAAAGACCTAAAACATACCCTTGCATAAGTAATGGGATTATGAGTGCAATTTAAGGACCTGGAGGAATAAGTAAAAAGTAGCATAATAATGAAGGGATGGTTTAAAGTCACATACAAAAACCTGATGGATTTACCCACCATCTTTTAAGGAATAAAGGAAAAGCAAGCTCATTTCCTTCTGTTGTTTTTCCAAAATGGGTATAAACATAAGACCACTGCAGGACTGTGTTATCCCTGCACAGTGGAGAAAGGGTGCAAGGAGTGTGTGAATGTTAGTAAAGGATGGGTCTTCATATACGGGAACAATTTTCGTAATGATTTTTCTTCTTACTAGTAGTTTTGTAGAAATATGCAAAAGGTCTGATATATCAGACCATATCTTTGCAATCATTTAATTCATACGTTCAATCAGATATGAATTACAGAGTGGTCATTGGGATTTAAAAAAAAAAGTGAGAGCATTCCTACTCTAGTACAGCTCAGTGAGGAACTAAAAGCAAAAATTGAAGTAAATATACAAATACAAATGACCTGGAAGAACTGTGGTACACATTCTGAGAAACACAATATAAAGATATACTGGTCCTAAATGATTCTATTGGGAGCTCTCAGTGGGAGCTCGTAAAAGATGCAAGCATTTTGGAAACAACTTCTGAAATGCAGTTAGATAATAGGCTAGCTTCCATTACCCAAGTGTACACCATCTAGTTACAAACCTGAATCCCTGTGGACAAACTTATCTTGAAGCACTTCCTGCTACATCTAGCTATCTCTGGTTCAGAAAAGTACTTGCCTAGTTTATGTGAGGACCTGTGCTCCATCTCCCAATCTTCCAAGGCCCCCCAAAACAAATCTTACTACTGTGCTCTTTGGAATCCACCAAGAAGGGTCAAGCAGCACAATGAAGCACAGAGATGGGACCTGAGAGGATAACTAACGACAATTATTTTAGAGTTAATATTTCAACTATTTGAAATATCTGCACTTGGCTAACTGGATTTCATACAGTGTGTATCAGGTTATCTAAAAGTTACAATGAGAGTTGTGACTGGAGAAGAGAGCTAGTGGTATGGAGATGGTAAGAAGTAGGATGAAAATAAGATTCTAAGACAGTATGATCATTATATGATTACAAAAAGTATGTTCATATTTTGATGCAGATCCATCAGGTACAGCTACAAACAAAACAAAGTCCCTAACCTTAAGAAGCTTGATCTACTGAGTATAACACAGATAAAGTCAAGCAAACCAATAAACCATTTTTTCTCATTTTCCTTTACTGTGAGTTCTTTGTGTAACTCTCAAATGATAGTTCTTCCATGGACTTTGTCTTTAGTTTTCTCTCCTCCCTTCATTATTGTTCCCTGATCATAACACTCTAGGGAAATAGTTCAAATTATGCTTTATACACTATTATAAACACTCTGGGCTTTGCATATATGTCTAGTCCAGTAAGTTCCTCTCTGTGTATGACACCTTAATTTAACAAAGCAGCTCTGAATTAATCTGAAGCAACCAGCACCCTGGAAAACAGTAAACATCCAATAGTACCTGGAAAAAAATGTTAATGAAAAATTTGAATTTCTGTTAGATTATAACAGCTACTTCTAAAATCTTTAACATAGAGATCTTTCTTCATCATAGATATTATTCCACATTTCTTAAATCCTTTGCATACATCTAATGATGCAGATTTTATGTATCTACAATGTTGGTGGGGTACAAAAGTTTTGTTGTTTTTTTTTTAAAAAACCCTGGTCTCTGTATTTTTTTCTGGTGATGAAACCTCAAGCTTTGAGACTTTTTGGGTCATATTCAGGAAACAAAATGTTTATTTTGTGGGTACCAAATATCCCATAGTACTGAAAAACTAAAATGCCCAACTCTTAACTGAAGATTTTAATCTTCATGCTCAGGTCTTCCTATGTATGTAAAGCCTTAATAGAGGGCCTATAGCAATTTGACACCCCCACAAACCCCCACACCCACATACACACTCCTTCCATGGTCTTTCAGGCTTAACAGCTACTTAGGACACTTCTGCACTAGAGGGAATCATAGAAAGGATATTGTCTTAGTTATCAAGTTGTTAGAATTATGACAAGTGGTGGTGGGGAGTGGGGTATTAATAACTTTCTTTCAAGAATTTACCTTCTTGGCAATCCCACCTGAGACTGTTTGGCTTGGCCATTAGTTTCCAATGTTTCCCACCCTGAATGGGTCTATACTGGGTAGAATTCAGCTTTTAGGTGTGTATCTTAATGAGAGGTCATTTGTGCAACGTAATTCTTAAGACAGTTGATGGCTTATCTCCTCTAACAATGACATCTAACTCGTGAGAAACACCCATCTTGACCAAAGATTGATGTTAACTCCCCTTTATTCAGCTGCCAAACTTCAGGCATGTCTTATCTTGGAATCCCTGCAAGAGTCAATCACCATTCCTATGTCACCCAATATCTAAAGATCACAGATTAAGTCTCAAAGTATATTATTTCAAACACATCTCACTGGGTTTAAGAACAGTTGGAAAGCTTCTGGCATATTTTGAGATCAGTATTACCCTGATAGCAAAACCAGACAAAGATAAGAATAAAACTACAGACCAATATCTTTTATGAATATAGATGCAAATATGCTAAACAAAATACTAGCAAACCAAATCCAGCAGCATAGAAAATGGTTTATGTAGCATAGACAAGTGGGGTTATTCCAGGAATGCAAGGTTTGTTCAATATACAAAAATCCATCAATGTAATACAACATATCAATAGAATAAAGACAAAAGCTACATGACAACCTTAATAGATACAGAAGAAGCATTTGACAAAATTCAATACTTGTTTTTGATAAAAAACACTCAATAAAGTAGGAATAGATGGAAATTTCCTCAACTTGCAGCATCTATGAAAAACCCACAGCTAACATCATATTTAATAGTGAAAGACCTAATAATTTCCCCCTAAAATCAGGAACAAGAAAAAGACGTCCACTCTTGCCATTTCTATTTAATATTATACTGGACGTGCTAGCCAGGGCACTTAGGCAGAAAAATCAAATAAAAAGAATCCAGATTGGAAAGGAAGCGAAAGTATTTCTATTAACAGATGCAAAATCTTGTAAACAGAATCAGTTCAGAATACCTATAGTATACAAAGTCAATTCACAAAATTCAATTCTTTCTAGATGCTCGCAATGAATCCAAAAAAAGAAAACAACTGTTCATAATAGTATCAAGAATACCTTCAAAAAACATTTAAACCCAAAAACTTAAGATGTATACACTAAAATCTATAAAACAGCATTGAAAGAAATTACAGACCTAAATAAATGGAAAGACACTCCATGTTTATGGATTAGAAAATTTAATACTGTTAAAATACCAACATACTTCAATCTGATATATCGAATCAACAGAAAAACTATCAAAATCTCAGGTGCTTGTTACACAGAAATTAACAAATTGATCCTAAAATCCATGTGGAATGCAAGGGATCCAGAACAGATAAAATGATCATGAAGTAGAACAAAGTTGGTGAACTCACACATCCTAAATTCAAAACTTACTACAGAGGTACAATTAAGACAATGTGGTACTGGCATATGAACAGACACATAGGAAAATGGATTAAAGTCGAAGAGTCCATTTTTACGGTCACTTCTCTGTGTGTGTGGGGGGATTTGTTTTGTTTTTGACAAAGATGCCAAGCCCACTCATAAAGAAATAATTATTAGTCTATTGTAACAATTAGTTATTTGTTCTACTGGATACTCACATATTAAAGAATGAAACTGGATCCCTAAAATGCACCACATGCAAAAATGGATCAAAGACCTAAATTTAACAACTAAAACCATAAGATGCTTACAAGACATAAGGGAAATGAAAACTTAACTTGTACACAAAATGTTCATAGTTGTATTCATAATATGCAAAAAGCAGAAACAACACAAGTATCCACAACCAAATAGACAAGCAAAAAAATACATTATATCAATACAATGACAATATTCGGCCACAAAAGAAACAGTACCAATACATGCTACAACAAGGATGTACTTTGAACTCATTACTTTGGGGACGGTGAGGGAACAGACAAAAAAGGCCACATATCATGACTCCATTAATGTGAAATGTCCAAAATAGGCAAATTCATAGGCATATGTAGATGAGTAGTTGTCAGGGTCTTGGGGTTAAGAACAGGCAGCCACACCTAATGGGTACAGAAAACTTTTTATAGTGATGAAAATGCTCTGGAATTATATATAACGACAACTTCACAACTCTGTGAATATACTATAACCACAAATTTTACACTTTTTAAAAGGGTGAATTTTATACTATCTCAAACAAAGATGAGGGAAAGCACATCTCCTCCATTTAAAGGTGGATGAGATAAGGTCAACTCTTTCAAAATAAATCTTTATTAGAGACATTTCCAAT
>LZPO01028490.1:17769-30979 GCA_001675575.1 Neotoma lepida | reverse complement strand
TTGATTGAGGCTTTCCTAGCAGGGTGAGTGATCTGATTTGTGAGTAACTGCCTAAGGTATATGTTTTGTAGATGTGAGATAACATGCCTGTTGACAATGATTTTGTTGTGAGGGAACTCACAGGAATACAGTGGCCTATGAGATATTGCACTGTAGTCTCGGAGCAGTGTGTTTTCCAGTACTATGTTCATATGCCCTCATGCTCCAAAACAGGTCCATACCTCTATGCTTATTTTCTTCCTATTCCTTTTGATTGGTGGCAGAGACATTCATTCCATTTTTGAAAGGCAAATTCCATTTAGGTATAGAGGAGAATGATCTTTTTAGTGCCTTTAGAGTATCGAACACTTCCCTATCCTGGCTCCAGTTTCAATTAACCTTTCAAGTTTTCATTTGCCTCCTTGATTTTACATACACCAGCTTTACTCCTTCTCTTCTCACAAAGCTCTGTATAAGTGCCTCAAGCCACAAGCCTCTTTCTGGTTGAACAATTCAGCTTGTCACCTTCCCTAGGGAATGGTTTCCATCCTGGCACAGCTCATATGGCATACCCTGCCTGCCCTCTGACTTCCACTCACTAGAGTTGCTTTTTAACAGGGTACCTTTATATTTCACTCAGACTGGTTTTCAGAAATGTAAAGGACTCCACACTACTCCCCCACCCCCACTAACATTTCCGCTACCAGCTCTTGAAAATTATTTTTTAACTTCCTTAATATTGATTTCTACTTTTATAGAAATTTTATTTCCACTCTATAATTGTTTGTTTTTCTTTTATAACTTTACTCACTTAAAAATATTACTCCAACAAATAATTATACAGTTCAAAATGAAGGTTTATTTATTTATTTATTTATTAGTGATGAGAACGGGGCATGTGGCATTGCAGCATTGCACAGAAACAATACACAATATAAAGCTATATGACAAGCTGGACACGGTCNCTTTTACTATTTATCTATACATTTATTTTGGGCTGCCATTTCGCTAATATTTTTGTCCTTTTGCCTAATTTTTTAGGGCACATTTTTACCTTAAATTCACAT
Organism: Neotoma lepida; assembly: GCA_001675575.1. Taxonomy (NCBI): domain Eukaryota; kingdom Metazoa; phylum Chordata; class Mammalia; order Rodentia; family Cricetidae; genus Neotoma; species Neotoma lepida. The sequence goes on along the minus strand of LZPO01028490.1, from coordinate 29,933 downwards.
TTCTCTATCTTAATTTTTTTTCAGAAGCTATTGACATTGTAGAAAATGAATTTTCCTCACTTTCTTTGACAAATATTTTGAACATTATCCATTGATGCTCTGATGCTCAAGTAACTCTTAGGGGCATAGCATCTTAGCATTTGTTGGCTGTCCTGAAATATTCCATCCTGTAGGGAAGCTCACTGGGACTCAGAAAATTCCAAGGATAAGTTCATTAAAACTCAAGAGAAATCATGAGTCTCAGAGAGTCTCTGAAACTTGCAAGAATCACAAAGTTTCCACTTCCCAGAGATTAATAAGCAGGNAGGGCCACTGAAGAAGGAGGGCTCCAACCCGTCAACACCCTACAAATCTTACAGACAGCTCTAAGGTTCCAGCTTCTGTGAGTCATCACCAGTACTGGTTTATGCTTTCTGTGAGCTGCCTTTGGTTTAACCATGCTCCTCAAATAACTGTTCTATTCACCAATATTCTTGTAAGTAACCCCAGTAAACAGTTATTGGTTCCCTATATGCAATGAGAAGAGTTTATATGTATCTCTCCACTGTCATACAACACATGTATGCAAAACATGACAAATTTGTCACACTAAAGACAAATGCCAAATCCTTCATTCTTTATGATATAACATTCAGCTAATTGTTGCCTCTTTGCAGCTTTTGACTCTGTCTCACCCTCTGCTCACCTGTCTTAGTCTAGTGGTGTGACTATTATAGGTAATTAAATTATTTTATATCATTTCAGAGATTTCTACACTCTTCCTTGTTGCTGAATTAGGTAAAGCAAACACAGTGTTAATTCTTGAGATTGAAGGATTATATCTCTTTCCTTTGTTTTCATTATGCCGTGAAGTAGAAAAGGATATGTTACAAAACTTTATAGCTATGATTTTAGCAGCATTCAGAGAAAAAATGGAACTCTGCAATACAATATTTTGGCAGAGTTGCCTACTTTGTCATTTGCAGTCTGTTGTGGCTGCTTCTAGAATCAGATGACATTTAATGCTGGTCACATTTAGCATTGGAAGTCCTTTAGTTCCTGAGGCAGTTCTGCAACACAAGCAACACTGAGCCTTCATGCAGATGCTTCTATTGACAATTATAGAGTCTAATATAATAGGAACCTTTGCTATGTCTTATAAAGATCTTGTTGAAGTGATTCTGTTAAACACTGTAGCAAATGTTCTTCTAAAGTACTTTCCTACTCTGTTCTTATTCTAAAGGTCTAAGCCCATTTGTCAAAAGATAAATTTGATACAGCCCACTGATATTCACAGCAGAAAATCCACTGTTTCAGGAACTCTATGTCTCATATGCTTGCTTGCAGATTTACTCTCAGTTTTCAGTGCTTATTGCTTCCAAAATTTACCATTCTTTAATTTTATTTCTTATGAATTTTCCTAAGTTTATATCGCTTCTCCCGTAATCAGAAATTATCAACTATTTATACTGGATGTTTGAACTTTATGCCATTTCCTTGTCGCTCCTTAGAGTTTTTCAGTAACTTAATTAAAAAATTAGGCTTAGCAAGTTCTCATGATGCCCTTGGGACCAGTAGCTAAATACTGGACCACAATTAATGCTTCATGATCTGAGATTAGGACAGGAGCATACAAGCATTGCACTCTAAGATTTTCCATTCATATGGATTTGGTCCATTTGAAGCACAGTCTTTAAATAGATAATACTTTTCTTCTTATATATTTAGTTTCCTAAACTTTGGAGTTAAATGTCATTATTTTATGAAAGCTTATCGATAAAAATAGCATTATTGGTGATTTTACATGNACAATTATTATGTGTGATGCCATTCCAGTTTGCCTACACTTCCTGACTAGTCTTCACAGTACACCTACAAGATATATGACTTCATTAGGCCTATTGTGCATTGAGCGCACTGAGTCTGAGAGGTGGTACAACTTAATCAGGGACACAAAACTGCTGAGATACAGAAACTCACTTAGTCTTGATTGAGTTTGTCTCTGGTCTGAGATCATCTTATGTTAAATTTCAACACAAAAGCAGACTCCTTATATATCTATCCCCTACCTGAGCTTGCTATTGCCAGCTCAATCTTTTGATTTTCTATAATATAACTTCTGGTGTGATACACTCTCTCTAGAATACTCAGCCACATCCTTTACTTACATATATGTCACAAATAGTCTCTGAGACTCAATGAATTCCAAGTATCTTTCCCCAGCGCTAGCCTGAGGGCTTAACTATCTTTGACTCACTCAGGTCAGTGCTAAGGACAGAAGTTACTAAATAGCAGGGTGTTGGGAGCTCAAAGTTCCTTGCACCAACAGATCTACAGGGAAAGCAGGAATATTAAGCACACGTGACAGTCCTCTCAAAGGAATGGACATATAACCTGTTCTTCCATTCAGAAAGCTGGGAAATGAGGTGATTAACAGCCTAATGATCTGCATTATCTGTTGGGTCAGGCCATATCAAGCTCTTACAATCCAGACCACAGGTAGCTAGTAATCTAAATGACTTTTACATTAGCTGTACAGCTGGGGGCTCCCCCAAGCTCCCCAACCAGGACCAGAGATGGCTAATAGCCCAAATGACCTCTGTTCTATGTATGACCAACACCATGCCAGATCATTCCCTGGACCCGTAAGCTAGTACAGGTAGCCTATTTCTAGAACTCATCTTCTTGCAAGAAATAACACATGGCTTGAGTTGAGTTTTGATGTAATTATGCTTTCTTGTGCACTAGGGATTGAAACACACTGGGTAAATTCCAGATTATATTGTGTTTAAATATACTGGCAATAAACTGCTTGCTGTCAGACTCCACAAAATTTGATCCAGGTTGACAAAGTCAATCTGAACCAAGTTTCCATTCTCATCTCTTTGGGATTCTTTCCATGTTTGACACCTGCAAGAACCCCCTCAGCAGGGAAGCACTGACATCCTCTCAAAGAAAAACTTTTTTATCGACACTCTCACGCTAGTCATGGTGGCCCATTTCTTTCCTCTCTGGGGCTTCCTTCTTCTTAAGGCTCATCTCAGTGAAAACTCTCTTCTTAGTATCTGAGTGTCAGTTGCAGTCACTGTGTTTTTTAATTTTAGTAATATTAAGTTTGGANTAACAATAATAAGAGCTGCAAAAACAGAAGTAAACATGGATTCTTTACAAAGTGTCACAGTCTCATTTATTTCTCTAAAATACCTATTATTATTCCCTAGGAGAAATCTGTAAAACACAGATAGATTTAAACGTTCCCTGTAGGTATAGTAAGCTTTGTATTCAGAATTTACTACCTCAAAATTGGTTGTGGAAGAACCACACTAAAGAGAGAGGGTAGTACTCGCTTCCTGCTATTCTGTGCCTGTCTCAGGGGTCTGATGACAAGATGTGGGCTGGAGAAGTGTGAATTTTCTGCTGTGCATTTTGACTCAGTAACTAGATGCCTCTCTTTTCTGAATTTTCCTAAGGAGACTACATCTGAAATCCTCTTTGTCCTCTACAGTCATGCTTTGATTGATCTCTTAGGTTCTATTTCCAGGACAGAAATGAGTGCCTTGTAGTTAGGACTTTTTCCGCTTATTGCTCACTGCCATTGTAGACCTCTGAAGTCAGAAACCAGTAAGCACACCCTAAAGCCAACTTTGGTTCTAGTATTCATCTTTCATGCACCCTTATTCCTGAGAGTTATGCTCTGTTTGCTGAGCATCACAGCTAAGGCCGGTCATGCCATCTCACTTCCTGATCTTCTCNACCAGCAGCTAGACTATGTATTTCAAGTTGCCAGCATTTGCTTCCCTGTTGTAATTCACTGTAGTTAACAAGCTCCAGGAATATTTTTAACATCCAGATGCACGAATGACTAGAATCTCTGTTGTTCATTAGAACTGGATTGTGCTTCTAATATAAACTTTCTTTTTAGTTCACTTGGCTTTCCTTCCTCAACCTCTTTTCCCCATACCCTTCTCTTCTCCTCCCCCTCCTTCCCCTTCCCTTCTGCAGATCTCTCCTCTTCCCTTCCACCCTTTTCTCTTTCCTCTCCTGTAGCTTTCCTTCCCATAAGCTTTTCCACCTCTTTCTTCCCCTTTTCTTCCCTCCCCCTTATTAATCCAGAGTTCTTTTTCCTTTTGGTTCCCACTTGGTGTCTGAATTAAATGAATTGCCACATCTCTAAATTATACAATAGTTTTCCTCTGATTTTAGAAACTATAAAAATGTGTGTAACAAGGAATATTTCCTGAGTGTTCACAGGGATTCCAAGATGCTGGCCTGAAGAGAGAACCATTTGAAAAATCAATTCTTTTAGCTCTGGAATCACAGATTTTCCTCAATACAATTACAGTGCTTGATGTTGCTAAGCCTTCATTTCTGTAGTTCTTAGATAACCATTTTACCATAAATTAATAACTGCATTCATTGTTAATTATTAATGGCTATTAATTAAAATTCTGATGACTTGCAACTTTCTTGAAAACAGGAGATTTTTGCCAAACCCTCATGCCTTCATGGTCAGAGGACTTTTACAACATAGCCTTTGAAAAAACATCCTTAAGAAAAAAAAAAGGCCACTTCCAAAATCTGGACTTCTTTTTGAGCCTGTTTTAAGTTATCTCTGTGGAGCTCGCTTACACTGTCGACTTTTTTTTTTAAATTTCTTTATTATTAAAAAGATTTTCCACTCCTTTTACATACCAACCTCAGATCCCCCTCTCCTCCCTCCTCCCGTCCCGCCAGCTCCCCCTCTTAACACCCCTCCCAATCCCACCTCCTCCAAGACAGGGTCTCCCAAGGAGAGTCTCTGGAGCCTGGCACTCTCAGCTGAGGCAGGACAAGACCCTCCTCCCTGCGCCAAGACTGCCCCAGGTGTCCCACCACAGACACTGAGCTCCAAAAGGTCAGCCTCTGCACCAGGGATGGATCCTGATCCCACTGCCTGGGGGCCCTCAAACACTTCAAGCCAAATAACTGTCTCAAGCTTCCCAGTCCAGCACCATGGGGGGCTCCACAGTTATTGATACACAGTTCACGCATTTCCACCAGCCAGGCTGGCTTCATGTTCTCAATGTCCCTTGTTCATAGAATTTCTCCTCTCTCTCAGCTCCAGGAGCCCAATCGATGAGAGACAGGGGGGCCCTATGAGCAAGGGACTACGAGATCATGATGGGAGGGTNTACAGAGATGGCCAGCCAAACTAGTGGAGGTGCAAGAACTATGGACCCATAGCTGAGAAGGCCCCATGAGCCCTCATCCAGAGACAGATGGAAGCAAATGCAGAGATTCACAGCCGGGCACCAGGCAGAGCTCCAGGAGTCCAACTGATGAGAGAGAGGAGACATTATCGACTTTTTAACCATGCAGATCCCTTTCCAGGCCACTGGAACAGGCCTAACAATATGTTCAAGTAGTTTTGGATTTTTGCACCATTAGCCAAAGTTAAAATATATAGCACTATTTGTTTAAGTTTTCAATTTATTTCCTCTCTCATCTCCCTCAAAATTTCTTTCCCTGATATCTGCTTCTCTGATATAATAATTTTTTTGATCTCTCCCAAAGGAAAAGTGGAATATGGGCCAATATTCAACATGAGTTTTATGAAATATATGTATATAATTTGTGTTCTATTATGCTATCTCATGTCATACAAAGAAATTTTGGACATCAGTCTTCCAGATGCCATTATATGAGGTACATGGTTGGTCCAATAGGAAAGTTATCATGTTCCACAAGCCCCTACAACCGCATCTGGTTGTAGAAAAGAGGCAAGACTCTAAATGTACAGAAGCATCAACTAGAGAATGGAAACTTCTTTAACTAAGCAGGTGGCAAGGAGAACATTCCAGACTCATCCATGTCCATTCCAGCAGAAGTCTACTGAGGAAAGATNTAGCTGTGAACTTGTCATGCATGGAAGTTCCCTCTACTGGAACTTTCCAGACATAGAATTCATTGAGTTTCTAGGCTTTTAAAAGTAGAAATATAGCATCGCAAGAAGCTTCACACATCGCAACGCTTTTCCTTGTTTCCAGCAGCCAATGTTTCAGATGATGTCATACAGTTTATGATGCTTTTGTCCTGAAAAGGTCAGGTGCTTCTAAGCCAAACNTCAGGAAAAGGACCTTGAAAGACTGTTGTTCCCTCTAAAAGTACATTAACAGAGTCATCTCTAAACCAATATTAATAGCAAGCATGTATATCAGAAATATTATTGTGAAATTTATTTTGAAACTATTGAGTAGAAGAAAATTAACTAAAGTTACAGGAAGTATTGTATTTCACCAAAATAGAGAATCTTCCACTTAATATTTGACAGCCATTATTCCCTTCTGTCTTTAAGACTGGAGTTTCTACATGGTGTATCTGACACAGATATGTCTTAAAACATGACACATTCCTATGTTTGACAACTGTGCTTTCACATACAAGTGCCCTTAAGATCTTTGTGACTTAGTCTGAATACTTAACATCAAGACACCTTCATTTCGTGGTACTAGTGAGCATGAGGAATAACTCTAAGGGAAAAGGGAAATCCAGAAACTAGTGAGGGACAGAAAAACAAAACTATGCAGATGTAACATACCAGCTGGCAGCTTGAGATAGAGTTTCAAAGCAAGGCTGGGTGAGAAAATACTTTCTCTCCTTACACTGAAGTTATACTGATTGTTTCTAAGTTAATGTCAAAGTTTCTTTTCCTACTCTGGTTATTGACACTTTTAGCGCTCAGTCACATATCATCTCATCCATTCTAACCTAGTATTTTTTCAGTAACATAAAAACTGTTTAGCGGTGAAGCACTAATTGTTTCTAGAGCTTTTTAAACTGTNAACTTCCTTCTAATCCATGATGACTTTTGAGAGCAAAACAAGAATCTGAAAAATGATCTGGACACTAAGTACTGAAAACATGAAATTCATAACTAGTACAGCTCTCAAGAAAGACAGGAGCCATAACAACCATGCAGAGTTCTAAACTGGGCACAGAGGTGCCTACTTCCAATCATAGATTTTTGGGAGGCAAAGAAGGATGATAATGAGTCCAAGGCCAGCCTGAGCAATCTAACAGAGTGTACTTCAAAATAAGTACATGCATAAATAAATAAATACAAAATATATCTTCTATCCATCATATAATTGATTTTTCATAACCAAATTAGTAAACAAATAAATATGTCTTAAATATTCTCCTTACATTCATTGTGACAGTTATATATACTACTGAAAAGGTCTAGGAAACAAGACATTCTAATGTTTGGATCAGAAGTACTTAGTGGTATTATTACACATTTATCTCAGTTTCATCATTGTAATTTCCTTAGCCTACAAAAATCACAATTTCTTATCCAGTTCATAGCATATTATTTGATTGTCTTTTCAAAATAAATAAACATATATTTCTGTGGATAATTATGCAAAACCAACTTAAAGTCAATATTACTGCTAACTCCTCATTTAAGAGACTATTAAACCACTTTTACCCATAAAATGAGGAAATACTGTTTATATTACAAATAAATGTGACTTTCCTAGAAAATGACTTGATATAGATGTCTATGTGAATTTTTGAAAGCTATTCTGTTTTATGTGATATTATTCCACTTTCTAGTGACAGACTTCATATTGCTTCTCCTTTTATTTTATGAAATATTCTAGATTATATGTTCTTAAAAAGAGTAAATAAAAATTTATCTTTCTTAGTGTGCCAGGAGCCATCACAGGTGTATACTAAGTCCTCTGAGTTTATATTATGGCTTCCACTTTAGTGTTTTTGTGGAATTCCTAGTGTGCAAATGAGTGGATCATTGATTCTTTTGCATTCTCTTGGGTTCTTATCCTTTTGTTGATTTCTCTTGTCTGAATTCAATGTGACAGTTTTTGTTTTATCCTGCTATGTTTTATTTTGATATATTTAAAAACTGAATGAGTGAATAAATGAATGAAAACCTAGCCTCTAGGGTAAAGGTTAGCAACTGTAACTGTCATTTATACCTGCTGGGAGTAGGAGAATCACTTTTTTTCCAGTGGAGTGATCTTGGAGTCAACCACTCCAAGGCCGGCCTCATGTTTAGGGAGAGTTAACCAACATATGATAGACTCCACAGTTTCGGGGTTTTTTGTTGTTGTTGTTTGTTCTTATTGTTGTTATTTGGTGTTTTCTTTTCTTTTTGGGTATTGTTTTATTTTGTTTTCTTGGTTTGTGGGATTTTGTTGTTGTATTGGGTTTTGTTTGTTTTCTTAAGAAAGAATTTAAAGTTGAGTGGGAAAGGAGGGGAGGGGATCTGGAAGGACTTGGGGGAGCGGACCTCTGCAAGCACTGCACCTACGTGCACAAAGTCATGACAACCAAACAAATAATTAAAAACAATAACAAGTAAATAATGATACCTGAAGGTTCACCTTACAATCTTGCAGCATTCATCATTTTTGAAAGATGTGAGACTGGCTTTGTTGCACCCCAGGTATTTTGAAGTTTTACTGCTTGCACTTGCTGTGTCCCTGCACTTTTAATNCCTGGTAAACAATGCCTTCTTAACACTGTGTGAGGGGGTTAGGTGATTTAACTCATGCTATCTCACACCTAGAGTCAGGTGATTGTCTGTGAATTTTTAAATGATGGGTTATAGACTATCAAAGGAATTAAATACTCACAAATGACAAGATTGCTTAAATTATTGTAACTCATGGAGAATAAAATATAGTATGAGAGGTTTTGAGTTTTCTTTCACACCCACTTAATCTCAAAAATGTGATTATTTCTGTGTACAGAAAGCATGGAATAAAATTGCGTGTTAATTAAAGTAAATTAATGCAGTATTATTTTAATAAAGTGAAAGCTGCATTTTTGAACATTTTATGATAGAAACCAGAGGTTTTAAATTTCCTGGCTCTTGGATTTCTTTCACTCATTATACTTATGAACATAAAGGGGTTTCTCTGTATTATATATAATCTAGATATTAGTGGGGTCCAAACTTTACCAAAGAAAGGCAAAAGCAAGGACAAAACCATCACATTGTGTGCCTTTGAAGAATGCTGATGGTTATATTTGACCACACTTGAAAAGGAGAATATTCACTGGCTGTGGTTGATTTGGGACTGGAAAGATAGCTCAGTTGGTAGAGGTGTTTGACTAGCATACAGGAAACCATGGCTGGGGGCAGTGTCCAGGGCTTCATAAGAAAGGACATGTTGTACACATCTGTAACCCCAGCACTTAGGAGATGGACACAGGAGGATCAGAGATTATTCTTGATTACAGAGAGTAGGGACTAGCCTAGGATAAGTTCTTGTCTTNAAATACTTACTTAATTAAAAGAAATATAAAACAGGCAATTTTGTAGAAACTATCTACCAGAGGAAGTCAAGATTTTAAAAGTAACCTCCTTGCATCTCCTTTTGTTCTANTTTAGACCTTTGGGTCTTTAGAACAAGATATTCTTGCCCCTTTTGACATCGCTAAGTAGTGAAAGGCTACCCAAAGAAGGAACTGTAAAGTAGGACTACATCAGAACACTTTCTTCTTTCTTTGTTTTGTATTGTTTGCTGTGCTTGGGATTAAGCANCAGAATCTTACATATGGCCAGCATCTGCTCTACAATGGAGCTTCCCCACAGTCAAAGCGGGACTTGATTTCTCCTTAATCTTTTTCCAACCCTTGTCCACAACTTACTGGAAAACAAAACCAAAGTTAGAGTATGAGCCCAAACACACATTTCTAATTTATGTAGTTATAGAACAATTCATAAACTGAGCATNGTGAGGAGACTGACAATAGGGAATTTAGAGGCTAGGTTTCAAAATCTGCATACTCTGACTCTTCTGCTCTATATTTATCTAGACACATTGCTAACAATAATGATAATTATTTTAGAAACAATGCCTATTGAAAATTCTTTGAAAAATATATCTTTGTGATACAAGAGAGGTGTGAATCCCTGGCTTCAGAACAGAAAATTATATGCAGAAGAAAAAGAACTATAGTTATAATATTGACCTGACTCCAGGGCTGGCAGGATCCTCACCACTGCGACTACTCACCTTGGCTAACACAAGTTTAATTTAGCATCTGCACCATTAGAAAGTAATATCTTACTTTTTCAGGATTGGCTACTCATTTAACGTGTTTGAACTGAGGCTCTTAGATTCATAATCTGAAATAAGCATGTCCATACTTCAGATGGGAAGAGAAGAGGCCAACAAAGAGGCCAAGCAAGCTCCTTAAGATTCAGCCATTCAAAATAGGTGTTCATGATGCTGAAGAGGAAGGGACAAAAAGTGTCCTGAAGCCATTGTCTATTTAGAAGGGGCAGAGTGTGTCACCTTAAGCAGGTTTTATAACCACCAGGGAGAGACACCTTCTTAGCTCAGTGTAAACATTTCCACTGTGAGTTGTGTAATGATGGACCACTTTTATTTCTGAGATCAAAGGAATAATTACATGCTAAGGCACATAAAGCTAGCTGGACACTGGAGCTTTTATCTGACTCTCTGCTTTTACAAAGTTGGGAGACACAAGGTAGCACATTATTCTAACTGCTTACACCAGATTTGGGCAAGGATAAGGATTAATTTACTGTATATTGAATGGCAAAAGCTTATTACTTTTGTTGTAATAACATAAATGTTATCATATAGGAGTTCTAAAGCTTCCTCATATCCCATTCACATGTATTTTTAAACTCTTGTTTTCTTAACTTGACTACTGGGGAGCATTAGATGAGAGCCTGCCTCTACTAAGGAAGTTCTGGAAGATGAATTGCATGCTTCTCTCTGCTGTCTGTTCTGTTTCTTCCTCTTCGCAGTTCTGTAACCAGTTGCCATGGTGACTCTGCTTCCTTTGAATGCTTCCCAGAATGTCANTAACACTAGAAACTGGGCACAGCAATGGGGATGTGTAGGCACATTTCTGAAGTCCTTTCAAAATCCAACAGGTGTCCAGCAGCCTTGCTTAGCATTATATAGCTCAGCCTGCAGATTGGTAATTTTTTTACTCATCTGGCTTGTTTTCTTAGTTTTTCGTTCCCACTGCTTTCTGGGTAACACCTTTCTCCTCCCAAGAATCTTCACACATCTCAAATCTTCAAACATCTTCCCTTATTTAGAAGGAAATGAGTATCACAGGATGTGTTCGCAATAAAAATTTAAAGGACTCCACATCCACACCAGTAATGCTTTAACGTATTTCACTAGTACTTAGACATTGTTTAACACCTGCCCAGTGTAAGGGATCATGCCCCATGCCTTGTGTACTTGTGCCCTTCTCCATAAAAAAAAAAGAGAAGAAAGTTTCTAATATGAGACAAGCAAATAAATAAAGCACATATTGGATGAATAGAGAAACTTATCTAGCTAACTTGTATCTAAACATCTCTGTCAAANCATGCAATAACAATGGGCATGGATTTGAAACAGAAGGAGGAGTGGTGTGTGGGAGGGTTTGAAGGGACAAAGGAAGGAAGAAATGCTGTAATTCTATGATCATCTCAAAAACAAAAAATAATAAGTAAAAAGAATAGTGTCACAGAGAAAGTAGAAAGCACAGAATTCTGAGAGATGAAACAAAANTAGAGTCCAGTGTCTGAGTTAAATCTTAAGACCACCTTCCCTTTTTACAATGTTTAAAATCAGCATGCAATCAATAAATGACCTAGTTGAGATTTGACTTCTGATCTTTACAGGGATAGTGAGATGCAGCATCTTAGTACAGGGATGTACTTAGAGATGCTGAACAGCTGGTTAGCCATAGATGCCGGGGTGAACTTCAGATGCTCTGCAGGGTACTTAGGGAGGCTGAATAGCCTGTAAGCCATACATAACAGAGTGAACCATAGATGCTCTGCAAGGCACTGTTGCTAAGCTCCTAAGCCCTGATGTTTGATTGGTCAGGTGGATTGAAGTGCTGAGTGCATTCTCTTTGACAGGGTCTTCATGTAGCTTATAAGGCTGGTCTCAAGCAATCAATCCTCCTTCCAAGATTCCTCAGGGCTTGGATTATAGATGTGAAGCACCAAGACTATCTCTAAATTCATTTTTATCTCATGATATTTTCAACTTAACCGTGAGTATTTGGAGGATGTAACTCCACAGAATATCAAAAGACACTTGTATAGTGAAGTTGAAAGATATAAGGGAGAGTGAGTGGGAGGCGAGCACGTTTTGCTAATATATATGGCTCCAATATAATACATTTCT
>LZPO01028490.1:0-11042 GCA_001675575.1 Neotoma lepida | reverse complement strand
ATGAGCATAGTTTCACATATCTCTCAGATGAATCTAAGTGGTAAAGAGCCATAATATCAGTGGTAAAGAGCCATGACTTTATCACAATAAAATGTAACTAAGAAAAAGTATTAAAGACTGTAAGTATTTAGTAATACATGACCTACTTACCCACTAAGAATTTCAATTGGTGATCATACAGAAGTATGTAAGCATCAACTACAAATGTAATGAAAGGTTTGTGGAAGCATANTGGATGGAAAAATATGTAAATGCCATTTCTGCAANATGTTCAACTTATGAATCACATTGTCATGCACACTACAGCTAAAATGAGATACTATTCAAAGCCACTGAACTTACTGAATTTAAAAAAATAATCTTGAAAATACCAGTGGAGATAAAAATATGAAGTGACAAAATTCTCTACCAATCCTACTCTATAACTAACCTGGGCAATTTGTTGGCCACAGTTACTAAACAAATGTATGACTATGCAAACGTTCGATAGTACACCTATTCCATTTATAGGCATTTAGGTATTTTCTGGTATGATTATATTCACATCTTAACAAGACAAGTTATGTGAAATATCCATTATTCATACCAGTCAAAAGCACTATTCATAAGCAGACAAATAGTGAGATTTACACATTTATCTATCAATATTGGAAAAGACATGTTCCAATAAGTATTCTCTACCATACTTTGTTAAAGCAAAAATTGCCAAAATATTGTCAACAATCTGGTCATGGTTTTTTTTTGGGGGGTGGGGGGTGAATGTGATGAATGAGTGAGTGTAAACTGATGCTTCTCCCATATTTTCAATTCCTCAAATTTCTGATATATGTAGCTTTTAATGCCTCATGAATTTTTCCTTGGATTATGTCTATGTGTTTATTTTTCTGTGTGTATCCAGTACCACAAGAACATCCTGAGAATTTGACTTCTTCTGTCCACAAGAACATCCTGAGAATATGACTCCTTCTGAAAGTACAAATCTGTGTAGGCAATAATGAACTCTACATGATCCATTCTTTTGTAAAGGATGAAGAAGGGCTTGTCTCGTTTTCTCTTTTCAACATTGCTTTGGAAACTACATCAAAGTAGGAGAGGGTCATGGAGTAAATAGTGAAATACAACTTAAAACCGATTATTGGAGTGGATAAAGTCACATGGCTCAAAGAAACATGGTTTCCCATGCAAATCAATTGAAAATCAAGACAGCTATGGATGTGTGATACAGTGTCTGAAATAAAGATCAATTTACATAATTCATAGTTTCAGAAATATGAGTATCCAATAGGAATTAAATGGAAAAATATTCACAGCAACAATAAATTCAACAAAATGAGAAGTAATTGCATTATAATAATTCCATNATGGTGCTGAAGCATAAATATGAGCTAGAATAATGTGTGAGACTATGTGTATTGCTAGGTGGTTAGATGCACAAATGTTCTCTATGTCCTTAATATATCTGAGTGAGAGCACTTTCAGTTAAACTCTCAGCAGTGTTCATACAAAACTAACATTATAATTCTAAAATTCATTGAGAAGAAGCAAAAGCAAAAAAAATGTTAATAAGACAAGAACAAGAACAGTTGGAAGGAGCAAACTTAGGAAGAATGAGGATAAACCATACATTTTTAATGATTAAATCATGATTTTTCTTTGAAATAGACCTTTTCATAAATGAATCAGGATATAAGACAAAAATATATCTGTCTCTTTTTCTTTAGTTTTTGACAGATTGATAATTGGTTGGTATGTGATAGGTGATGCTTTTGATAAACAAATAGTAGATACATCAATAGATAGCTGGTAGATAAAAGATAAATTGATAAATGATAGATAAAAAGGTAATAGATGTTTGGTTCTTTGATGATACATAAGAGTTAATTGATAGATAGATAGATAGATAGATAGATAGATAGATAGATAGATAGATAGTTAGATAGATAGTTAGATAGATAGATAGATAGATAGATAGATAGATAGATAGATGATAGATAGATAGATAGATAGATGATAGATATTTTCTATATAAAACAATTATCAGAAAACTATATTGAATAATGAGTTCAGAAATAGATTAGAAAACTGTTATGAATGGATTCTCTCTATATATTTATACATAGATATTGTAGCCTTTGATATATTAGAAGTAAATTCATTTGCAGGTAGAATATTTATAAAAATCAAGTTAAAATATGTTTGTTATGGTGGAGTATAAATAGGACTAGATTCTTATAGAAAGAAAAAAATTGAACACAGAATCAGAAAAAAAATCATGTGCAAGAAATTGGGAAGAGAGAGCCCTCTGCATTGGGAGAGGTCCAATACAGAGAATATTCCCTCACAGTCTCTGAAGAAGCTAACTCTAAACCAGCTCGAATTTTTATTTCAAGACTCCAGAATTGTGAGACAAAACATACTATTTTCATTATTACCCATTCTGTAGTACTTTGTTGTGACAATCTTAACAAATGCAAGACTTAACCCTACATAAAAGTGAGTAGAATTGATACAGAGAAATGGAAGCAAAAATTTATGAAAATGGAGCCATTATCTCACAAAATAGCTGAAAAGTGTTTTAGAAAGTAGCTGTAAATCTGTGCTAGTAGTTTTTGTCAACTTGACACAAGCTAGAGTTATGGAGAAGAGCGAACAAGGACTGAAAAAATGCCTCTGTAACACTGGTCTGCAGGCAAATCTTGGGGTCTTTTCTCAATTGGTGATTGACGTGGAGGGCCGAGGTCACAGTGAGCAGTGCTACCCCAGGGATTGTGGTCCTAGGTGTCATAGGGAAGCAGGATGAGCAAGCCATGGAGGAAAGGCAGTAATCAGCATTCTTCCANGGCTTCTGTATCAGTTCTTGCTTCCAGGTTTCTGCCTTGAGTTCCTGCACTGACTTCCCTGGATGATGGACTACAAGCTGTAAGAAGAAAGAAACTCTTTACTCCCTAAATTGCTTTTGGTCATGGTCACTATCACAGCAACAGTAAAGTAACTAATACAGATTCCATTCCTGTGCCATACATAGTTCACACATAGTTTTTCAANGGGTAAGACAGTATTCTCTCTCTGTGGAAGTGTAGAAAAACATCAAATGTCTGGATAAACTAATATATTTTAGAGAATTCAAGCTCACTAGCACATATTAAAATTAACTTAATAGTTTTACTGCAGTTTCTTCACCAATAAGAAAATCATATGCCACAGAAATATTAGAGGAAAATGTTTATGGCCACCTACCTGGATTTTATTACTCTGTAAGAGAAAGAAAAGTGGGAACACGCTAAACATGCAGTGGTAAGAATGAAGTGCACACAGAACACAATGCATAATAGCACCTGTCAGCAGGTAGGACCTCCAACAGACATGCTGTGAACCGTAGAATATGAGTGAAGGGTGAGTCTTTTTGTTTTACTATGTTTTTAAAGAAAATTCTATTGGAAGATAAATAAGCACTTACTGCAAGTGGAACAACATACTGTGATCACTTCTGCCCATTTCTACTCTGTAGAGCTACAATGTTTGAAACTTGAAGGTAGTGATTAATTGATTAAGCTTCCTGAGTATATTTCTCTAATTAATTGTATCCTGTTCATGATTACTGTTGCATTTACTAAACAACAGATGGTTTAAGGTTCTAAGGTGAGTTTTATTATGAAGGTTAGGAACACTAAATATGATAATGAAATTAAAAATTATTGTAAATTACATTAAAATAGCAAAAAGAAATAATACTTACAATTTAATTTAATGAATAATTTATAAATGACAAGCAAAACCAATATTGAATATTTATACATATAATATAGAAGGAAGAAGCAATAGACTATAAATTTTATGAAATGCACAATGAGCGTTTAGCTCTAAACTCGTAGCCAGGTCAGCATTCTTGTTCTGATGTCAGAGTATTTTTACAGTAGTGGCTGAGACAGGCAGCACAGAGCTGACTGATAGACCACTTCCATAATAGCATCTTGCCCTTGGAAATGATTTATTATCTTATTGACTCAGTTATTTCTACTGGAAAATAGGGTTACCTGGAGCAATTACCTCCAGGAGTTCTTGTGAGGACAAAATGAGTTATACAATCGCTCATGCAAAACATTGTCAATGTGTTTTATCAATCAATTTGATTTATAATGTATATGATAATTTGAGGACATGTTTATTGTACAAGAGAAACCAAAGACATGAAATGACACTGTACTTTTGGGTGAGACAGAAATGAGCCCTTATTATTATTTGTTAATTGATTTTGTCAGTGTGACTTATGAATTTCTGAGTCAATCTATAACTATATGATGATTGATCAATCATTGTTGGACTGTGTCAGGGCCATTGTGGGATAGTGTGCTTCTTAGCCATGAACCATTCCAATTTTCTTTATTCAAGAAGAAGCTGAAGGGTGGCAAACACCTGCACTTGGCAAAAAAGCAAAAACAAAAGTTGTCACTGAAACCTACTCTAAATGAAATAAATTTATTAACCACTGATAAAATCCACAGTGCAAATTCTTCTTCCATAGTTCTACAGAACACCCATGAAATTCATTAAGTTTCTCAGGAATAAAGATATTACTCATTTTGAAAACCTCATTATTTACATTGGGGTCAAAGCTTTATATAAACTATGCAATTTAACACAAAAATGTGGGCAAAGCCAGCATCTCACATTTTACAAGCAAACNAACATTTGGAAAGTTTGGTGCCCTTTTCTACAAGTTTACAACTGAATGTATCACATTTCACTGCACACTGCTCTCTGATTTCTTTCTTGGTGAAAGGCTAATTATAAAAGTTGCTGAAATCTCAAACATGGCAACATCACTAACTGCCATCTCTATCCAAAGAGCACACTAAAGCGAAATAATTTACAAGCGCAGGTTTCATAGTCATTTCATTTCATTTCCCGTGATATATGAAAATCGGTCACTGTGTTTTCCTTTTATTTGCTTCTAATGTAATCAGGCACTCTAGCCTGGACCACTACATGTTGACTTCTTTGCCCACATCCTATTCTCCACAACTTTAAACCTTTAGAAAGGGAAAAACATTCCAAACTCCTAATCTAGCCTTGTCTCTACCTTACTACAACATTTTCAGTTAACTATTATTCTCCAAACAGGGCCCCAAGTCCTAAACATGACTCAGAAGCCAGGCATGTCCCTTCCCCCATTCCCACATTTTCTTGCCAGCAATGAGATCTCCCACTCCTAAATAAGGGCTTCACAGCTGACATTTATTCACTTAAAATAACTTTATTGTCATTGGCAATTTACAAGTGCTTTCTCTCTTTGTCTAGCTAATTCATATTTACCTTTATAATAATCTTTTAGATTTTAAGATATTTCTTAAAATTTAAGATATTTCCTTTTCATAGGAAGTCCTCTTTGGATTTTTTGCTTTCTTATGTGTTCTGATTAGTCACTGCATACTCCCCCTACTATGTATAGGTTTGTTTTCTTTCTTTTAAAACCAGAACATAAATTTTTTCATGCCCCAGTCTAACCCCTCAAGCTCACATACACACACAGGTAAGCCCATATTTACTCAATGCTGAGCTTTTCCTTGAATGTAAATTTCATCTTTCTGTCCAAAGTTCATTGGAATTGCTGTATGCATTAACTGCCTTTTATAATGGTAGTCCTTTCTCTGGCCTACCTTTAAAACTAATAGTGGTTCTTGGATATATTTGAAAGGGCATTCATTTCCCATTGGGTTTTCTCTGTGGACCAAGGATGAAATCAAGGCCCCTGCTTTCTATCTGACTCTACACTCAAGTGTGTTCCCCAGTATGAAAACCTACCTAAGTCTCTGAAACATTTCTCCAAATTCCCTCTCTTGCAACAGATATTGAAATGCCTAGAAAAATATAGTGCTATTATAGAAATAATCTGCTTTCCAAACTATACTGGGTAAACTACATTGCCTGCATGGAAGTTATCCTGTCTTGGGGACCCTTGGTCTGGATAGTTCTCTCTGTAAGTGAGGTCTTTAATGTAGAACTGCTTGTTAGAGTTTCAGTCTAGAGTTTGCTGAAACTCTGAGGCTTACTGATTAGGCCTGTGGCCAGGTGGAAATGTGTGGAGGGCTCTCATGCCTTTTTTCTGTGTTAGACAGGACTATGAAGAGCTAGAGAAGCAGTTGAAGGAAGTCTTTAAGGAGCGCAGCACAGTCCTGCGGCAGCTGACTAAGACATCCAGAGAACTAGACGGGATCAAAGTCAACCTTCAGGTGAGCTGGAAACTGATTCTGTCAGCAGCAAAGGAGCCTAGTCACCCACTGGATGGATATGCATTTTTAAACAATTTTCTCTACATCTCTGGGCTTTACCACTCCAGTTAATATTTATTATTATTTGAGCTTTGAAAGGAAATGTCTTTTGAAATGGTCTAGAGTCCTGCAGTTTCCAAACATCAAAAGGAGAAAACTGTGTACTTGGCAAAGCCATCACTTTTCCCAGTTTCCAAGATCAATTTGACCCCTGTGTTCTTGATATTACAAAATGATGGAAAGGAATTAGATCGAGAGTGAAGAATATAGAAATGATATTTGTTCCATCGGAGCTCCACTCCAGCCTCATTCTTCCCCATTCCAAATTCCGCCCCCTCTCAAAAAGCCCACCAAGCAGCAGCTCCTCTCCTGGAGCTGCTCAAAGACCACGCCTACGGGGTATTTAAGGCCCTCTCCTTGGAAGCAGCAGTGTGATTTCTTCTTCCCCTGAGATTACCCAGGAACGCTTTGCTCATTAAACCTGGACTTTTAAGTTCGACTTGATTTGGTTTACTGCATCAGAGGAAAAACCTAATAGAGGGGATCCAAAAATCATTATCAATATTTAGACAAGAAATTTAGATTTTCCCTAGGATAGCTCTAAAGATCCTTTAAGCAACTTCTTTATAGAAATGGATAAATGTCTTGCAAAGGAGACTATCATATTTAAAACAAAACAAAAGCAAGGTCTATATCAGATAAAAATCTTTCTAGAGCATCTGCTAGTACTTTAATTTTTTTTCCTGTGAAAGTACAAATCAGTTGGAATAGGACAAAAACAAACAAACGGAAGGAAAAGAGCCAAAGAAAAAGCACAACAAACACATATAGACACAGATACACACAAGTCCACACCCACAGGAATCCCATAAAAACATACAAAAAAGAAGCCACACTAGATACACAAAGGACCTATAAGGCGAAATACTTTATAAGACACAACAGTATGAGACAAAGAACGGTACTTTTATGTTCTGACTTTACATGTTACATTCACTGAGTACTTACTGCATACTAAATTCTTTGGCAGCATTACATGATTTAATCCTTTTAAATAAATAGAGGAAATGGTACGTTCATTGTGACTTATTATGCATAAGAAATATTGTCAGAAGAAAGGAGTTTTGAAAGTCAGTAAAGACTCTAGAGTGCAAATGTAAGCTGTTTTGCTCCAGAGCCTTTCCACACACCACAGAACTGAGGCTATGTGTTGTCTTGCTGCTCAAGGTCTACATGCTACACTGATGCCATGATGGCACTACAGGAAAGATGGTGGTGGTGCAAACAACCACTAGAGCATGGATGTTGGTCCAACTCTTATGTTGGGTTATCTTCCCATAGCTCTTATTAAGTTTTCACAGGAAAACTTTATTGTGGTTACTAGTTTTCTTTGATAGCTGCAAACACAAAGTTTAGAAAGAGCACACAGTAAGTAATGAGTGGCACCAGCATTTGGATTGACTGAGCTCTTGTTGCAGAAATTGTGCTACTCATTGAAAGAGTAAAACTAACCACCACCCTACAGGACCTGGTGGCAGGTTTGAAGGATTACGAAGTGCATAGGAATAGTGCTGTGCATGTGGGTGTCAAATTCTAAAAAGCAAAGGAGGGGTTCACAAGGCTACAAATTGATCTTATTTTATTTGGGAAAGCCAAGGCAGAGATTACTGAGAAGAAAATTAACATGTAAACATGCCTGGGAGGAATATTAAAAACACCTGCCTGTCCTCAGGGGGATGGGACACCTGGCTCAGGAGCATATCATCAGCATATGGTGAAATGCCCTGGAGAGATCAGTGATTACGGTGTTCCCAGGATTCTGTTTCCTTAGTCAACACTAGAGTGTTGCTTAAGAAAATTTTTCATGGAGCTTTATTTTTCAAAGAGGAAAAAAATCTTCCCTGAAATGTTGTTACAACTTTGAAAATCACTTTTTGTTTTGTGGCACACACAACACAGAATTTTTTTTGTTGTTTAATCTTAGCAAACCCTCCACAAAATTAGCATGGTATTATGTTCATTATAAAATGATGAGTGAAGATGTAAGGAGCTCACAGGATGTGGGTAGGTGAGATCAGATTTCAAACTTGAAGTAAATACATATATAATTATGTGTTATATGAC
This sequence comes from Neotoma lepida, assembly GCA_001675575.1. Classification (NCBI taxonomy): domain Eukaryota; kingdom Metazoa; phylum Chordata; class Mammalia; order Rodentia; family Cricetidae; genus Neotoma; species Neotoma lepida. Next base: position 2,649 of record LZPO01028490.1, on the reverse strand, counting down.
TTTTCCTGACAAAATGTGAACAAAATGACTATTCACCCCAGAGAGGGAACTAGCAACACCCCACAGAAACTATCCAACCTAAGTTTAGTTTGGTGACTGATGAGTTTACTTGGAGTCAGTTAGGGGAGTATGGGTGAGCGGAGGCATGGGCCACAAGCAGCTGCCCCATCTCACCCACCTCAGACAACTTCTGCTGGGCGGCCATGTTTCGTTTGTTTGCTTTAAGACAGGCTCTAGTCTTCAAGCTGGCCTTGAGCTTGCTATATAGTCGATTATGAACATGCACATCTGATCTTCATGCCTCCTCAGTATTGGGATTACACATGCCTCCTACTATGCCCATTTCTTTATATAGTACCGGAGTCTGGAACCTGGAGATTTCCACCTGCCGGCAAGCACTCTACCTGCTGCTGAGCTGCATTGAAAACCTGTCCTTCCTTTAATAAGGTGGTGTTATTAGGCCCAATTTGGGGTAAATAGGTTGGAAGTAATCACAGTCACTCTGATTTTAGGATAACTGGCATGTCCTGTCCAGAAGACAGAGTTTCTCAATATATCAAACATGTCTTTCTTATCGATTTATTTTACTATTTATTTTTAAAAACATTCTCTTTTCAATTTTTTTTTAGTTTCTTCCTTATTTCTTAGAAGCATTTCATTCATCTGTTTTAATTTCATGTGAATGAATGTTTTGCCTGCAACTATGCCTGTGCACCATGTGTGTGCAGTACCTGTAAAGGCCAGAAGAGAGTGTTGGATCCCTTGAAGCTGGCATTACAGATAGCTGTTAGCCTCCATGTGGGTACTTGAAACCAAACCCACTTTAATTCTTCAAACTGCTCTCTTTGTTAGGAGAAAGGAGAAAGTATTTATTTCCTAAATACATAGAACACTGCTTACTGGATACTTCCCAAAGGGACTCTCAGTTAATCCTTGTCAGCCCTTAGGTATCTCTGGTAATGCTAACACTGTATTAAAGTTCTCTGTTGAACACCAGGCTGAAACCATTCAGGCAGCAACACACCTTACAAGTCTTTGCATAATTCAGGATAGGTGTCCGTTAAATAAACATTAAGGAACAATGCACTCACTGCTAGACTGCTGTCATTTCCCTGCACTCATAGCTACTCTGTAGAAACTGTTATTGCTGTTTAAACTTTTAATATCAAGTATGACAGGTTACTCTATTAAACATTTACTGGTTATAAATAAGGAAGTAATTAGGAAAGGTTTTATATGACAGATCCTTGTATAAGAAGAGCTCGGAGGGCTTTTCTGTTCTAATTGATGGCCTCTGAATCCTGAATTTGCAAGTATATAAGTAATAATGACTGGAGTGCCATAGATTATTTTCTTAATACCTATGTATAGTGACAAGGCATAAGATTACCTGGTCCTCTGTCTTTTTGTATCCTAACACATTACTTAGAAATAAGACATAGACATGAATGAACAAGTGCATGCCTTTGACTGCTTTCAGCTTCAATCAGGTCAGTCCCTGACCTATGCAGGCAAGCTTTCTCTGACCCCTTCCATTTGCTGGAACTACACAAGAGCTAATTCAAAATAGCTGCTGAGGACAAACTTTAAAGAAACTAGAGAAGGCATTTTTAAAAATTTATTTATAAAGAGACTGAGAAGCACATGAGATGGCTCAGTGGGTAAAGGTGCTTCAGTCAAGCCAGGTGGCTGGAGTTTCATGTTTGGAACATGTGTAAATATGAAATGGGAGGACTAACTCTACAAAGCTAACCTCGGACCTGCACACCAGCATGATGACATGTTTGACAACACATATGTCTCATGCACACACGCACACACATACACACACACACACACACACACACACACACACACACACACAAACCAAAATTAAAAATTTTTAGGATTCTTAAAAAGAAAACTAGGTATTTGCAGGATATTTCTCTTTTCTCCAACATCTGAATGGTGAGCCTGTGGGAGTCCATCTTCAACCTGTCGAAGAGTTCTTGAGGGGAGGAGAAAGGAATAAAGAAGTATTAGATAGAAATATAGGTGGAGACAACGAGAAAGACAGAGACACAGGATAGTTTTGGGAGGGCCTTGAGTCAGTACCCAGTCACCCTGAGTTTTATTATAATGGGCTTTTTATACACTACCAGGGGGAGAGGCAAAAGACCTCCCCCTTTCAAGGTCAAAGCACAATGTACAGCCAAGTGTAGACTCTTCAAAACACCTAGTAACCATGCCCCTGGCCTAATCATCCTACTATGCAGCCCTGCTGGGTAAAGCAAGCTCAGCTTCTCTGACCTTGAGTAAGGCCTTACTAGGGAGCCTCTGTGGGCTCCCACATGAGCCTTGGCTCCAAGCCATTTGTGTACTAAGAGTTGAACATGTCCTACTGTGCATTGTGAACCCCTGTGTGTGTCCTGGGCACCATCAACAAATCGAGTGCCTTAAAACCTGGTACTAAATATAGATAATAAAGTGAATGACAATGTTTTATCTAAATGAGACTCCTTTCCCTCATTTCTCTTTTAGTCTTTGAAAAATAATGAGCAATCTTCCAAAATGGATGTTCAGAAGCTTCTGGAGTTAGGCCAGAAACAAAGGTAAGACTGGAGTTCTATAGTCCTTTCTACTCTTTCTTTTTTTTTTTCCTTTTAGTTT
>LZPO01028489.1:0-16909 GCA_001675575.1 Neotoma lepida | reverse complement strand
CCTAGTTCCCAGATACTTGATGAATAAAGGTCCTGATTGTCTGCAATCTGACAGTGTGTGCTGCGTTCAATCCCAACTCCCTCCACCAGATCCGGACTTGTGCCGTGCGGGTCGCGACAATTAATATGTTAAGTCAAGCATAGCTGTAAATTTTCAATAACCAAATATACTCACCTGCTGACAGAGTGAGTCTTCAGGCCAGAACTCCTTATCTTAGGGGTATCTATGTCCATATATGGTAAAAAGCCATCTTCCTATATAGAAATCTGAAAGAAATACATGATGTAAGCTTAAGTATTAGGAGAAAAATTATTTTAAAAATAATTTCCATATTTTTCACTAAGTGGTAATGAAAGTATTGCAATCAACAGTAAGGATGACAGATATTGCAGCACTCAGTGAAATTTGGGAGGAGAAAGTGGGGCTTTCCTTTACTTTAATATATGTAGAAATTTATTTTTCACAGGAAAAAAACATTAATTAGAATTGTTTATGATCCCTTTTAAAAATATTCTTTTATATTTAGAAATCAAAGTACAATTGCATCATTTCTACATTCCCTTTTCTCCCTCCTACTGTTTCCATGCACTCCCCCTCATGGCTTCTTTTTCTGTAATTGTTTTTAGATATAAGTACATATTTCTACATATTTCTGAATATATGAAGACAATTTGTTCTGTCAGTATAATTCTTCTTATTATCAAGACTGACCACTTGGAAATTCATAACCATTTTGAAGCTCTTCCCTGAGAAGGAAAGAATATTGCTCCTACTCTTCTTAAAAATATATATTAGTCAGGAAAATCTTTTGCTTATTTATTATGGTTTCCAATTTTTTCTCTCAAGGAATTTTTGCATGTGCCAATATGTATGTCTTTCCATACCAATGTTTATCTTGTGCTTTAATTTAATTAATTTTTTTTGGTTTGAGTATTTGTTTCATCCTATTTATGATTATTTCTTTTTGTTTTATCTTTATTACATTTTAAAAATTTAGTCCCTATTTGTTTTCCAATGAAAGAAAGAGAAAGAGAAAGGTTGTGGATTTGGGTGTTTGGGGAATTGGGGACGGTCAGAGAGGAGTTGGAGAAAGGAAATGCATAATCTGAAATCTATTTTCAGAAAAATAAGACATTTTAGAGACTATCTCACAAGGTATGTATTCCATAACTTACAATAACTTAATTTTATAGAGAAATATTTATTTATAGAGGCAAAAATNATAAATCTGAATGTTTCCAAATTAAAGGGATAATACAGTCAGAAATTACCCTGAGATAGTTGACTGGCTGTGCCATGTTCTACATTTTTCTAATTTTAACCTTATATACAAAGTATTTAAACTTAATCACTAAATGCATCTACTTTATACTTGTTAAGAAATTAAATTTATAACTGTTGACAGGAATGGCAATGGATGCAGCCATTACAGAAATGGCAGAAGGTTCCTCAGAATAACAAATGTATAAAATTACCTTTATCTCATTATGGGTTAAATACACAAAAGTATTAGAACCAGTCTGTTGAAGGGATTTCTCTTGGGGAGCACAGAGGTCCTTGTGCTCGCAAATAAGCACTGGGGAAACCAGGAATAATAAGCATGCAAGGTTGTCTCTTCAATGGAAGAGATTTATAGNATGTTTTCCTCCCAGAAGGCTAGGAATGGAGGTAGTTCATAGCCTAGGTGATATCAGCTGCAGTATCGGTAGGAACAGGCCATTCTTGGCTCTTCTATGTTCCTATAAATAGGACCAGAGTTAGTTAATAGCCTGCATGACTTCTGAACTATCTTTATGGGCAGGCAACACCTGACTGCTCCCATCCCCAAAAAAGGACCAAAGGGGGCAATTGCCTAGTGATCTTTCTGCTCTCTGTATGACTGAGTCCACAACAGATGCTCCTCCAAGCCCTAAAGATAACACATGCCATCTATCTATGGAACTTGTCTTTAGTGAAAGAGGGGGCATGTACTTGGAAAAGTGTTTCAATGTAATTCTGCCTTAGGCTTTATTGTGCACACAGGATTGTGTTACAGCAGGAAACATTTCTTCCAAATTGTACTTTACTTAGATATGTCTAAAATAAACTATTGAGTGTCAGACTCTAGATATTTGAAGAACACCAGCTACTGAGTCATATTGGGTTGCACTTGCTTCTTATGTCATGTGGTGGACATTCTATTGTCCTTGGTGGTCACAGAGACTTGCCACTTTTCTTGGCCTCCTTAGTAATTTCAGTAGTATTTTCAGTTTGTGAGTATCCACCAACAGAAGAGTGTATAAAAATCATGGAAAAATATTTTAGCCTCAAAAAAGGACATCTTGTCATTTGCGATGCTATAGATGAAACAGGTAAGCATTATGATAAATGTAATGAAGCAGGCATATAAAGATATTTTAATTTCATCGTTTGTTGAATATAAAAGAGCTGAAGTCATAGAAGTTGAAAATAGATTAATTTTATCCAGAGACCTATGAGAGAAGCAGCTGATTAGAAAATTTTGGTCAAGTGATATAGCATTGTGCTTAAATTGGAGAAATAAATTTATAAATAGGAATTTATATTTTAAAACAGTGTTTCATGATAAAATTGTTGTTATGTGCATGTGTGTATGAATGTTGTTTTTTACATGTTCACATGTGTGGGTACACCTGTGTGTGCTTCTGTATTTGTAAGCTTGAGGTTGACCTCAGCCATCTTATTTGACCATGGTCCACCTGATTCTTTGAGGCATAGTCTCTTACTTTAACCTATGCAGTTAGCTAGTTGGCTCTAAAGACCTTTGGAATAAAGTTCTGGGCTAGCGGATAAGTATCCAGGTGTGTTTTCTCTCTGTTTCTCTCACCTGTTTATTTCTAAGTTTCTTATCCCTCATTCCTCAAGAGTCCCTAGGGTAAATAAATGTGGGGGCTGGTCCTCCACAAAGTACCTAGGTGGTTTAGTTGTATCTTTTTATATTTCTGGTATTGGTAATTTCCCCTCATTAGTTTTTATGCTGTGTATTCACTAAGATAATTCCAGGTACACAGGCATAGCATGCAAGCTGGTATACTTAATGAAGAAGCCTGGAAAAGAACTTGAGGCCTAGGCCTGTGATTCTAGCTGGAGTATTGTGTGCTGAGGATCCATATAGGCTACATAGTGTGGTCAAAGACAGTGCAGGGAACTGGGAGAATCTGTTTCAACTTAAAAAAAAGGAAAAGTAAAAAGTGACTCAAGAAGATGGTCAACAAATAAAAGTGAAGCCAATCCTACTGACTTGAGTTCTAATTCTGGGAACAGCATGGGGAAGAACAAATTTAGCTCACAAAAGTTGTCCTCTGACTTCCACATGCAAAAATATGCCCAATATATATACATACAAAAGACCTATAAGTAAATAGATAGATAGATGATTGATAATAGATAGGTGATAAGAAAAATTTAATTGCTTGTAAATAGCCCAATGGTAGAGTAACTGTTTAGAATATGCAAGGACTGATATTCAGACATCAGCTACAAAAAACTAAAATAAGAGACAAATTTTATTCAGAAATCTATCTATTAAGGTGTTTAATAATCATAAAATTAACAAACGTGCATATAGAATATATCCTAGGATGACAGTTGTTTTCAGAAATGTTCAGAAAATGCTTGGATGTTTCCATTTTTACAAAAGGCCTGGAGATTAAACCAGTAAATAAATAAAAGTTCCACTATATGAATGATATATATATATATGTATATATATATATATGTATATATATATATATATATATATATATATATATATATATANGGCAAAGTTTTGAAATCATACCATTGGAAGGAAATCCATCTTTAGCATAACCTGAGAGTAGGGATAAGAAAACAAGTCTGATCCTCCAGCCTCAGAAGTTACTAGAAAAGAGAACTTTTTTTTTCTTGTTACAAAGTCATAGTGAGCAAATACTCAAATGTCTGAGGTGGTGTAACGTGGTTATGAAACTCTAAAGCATGTTTGTACTTTGGAATATGAAAGTTGGTCTTGGTGGCCCAGGACTGTAATAAAGGAAGGTGAGAAATTTGTCAGTATTAATTATTGGAGGGAACAATGTTTGTTACTTCAGAATATTTATTTAGACTTTGACTTGAGGGAAGTAGGGAAATATGATCCAGGATTTTCAAAATGGAATGATGTTAGTAAAGCCACATTTTTCTAACTCTTTGCTTTACAGGAAATATAAAAGTAGATTGGTATGGACTTATAGCAAACAGAAAAGCAAAATACTAGGTCCTTAAGGCCACTCTGCCTCAATGAGATGTTTGCTTAGGGAAAAGGTGGATGAATTCCTGGTTGATTGGATGTGGTGGTGAAGGGAAAGTAAAGAACAAAAGGATAAAACAGGCCCTTTCAAAAAAAATGTTGAAAAAAATTGTTTATATATTTAGAATAATACAGCGAAGATGGCAAAAACTGAATGTCCTTTACTTTCTCATTATTTATTATTATCATTACTGTAATATGAGTGTTAGTAAGATATAGATCACAAATCATTCTAATTTTAATGGCTTTATGAAATAGCAAAATATAGGTTAAATTTTTCAGGATTTTAAAGAACGTTTTATTACTTTTTTTTCCAGTGAGAAAACCTGTGTCAAGAGATCCAGAAAAGATGGAATATTTTTCACTATCAAGATACACCTCCTCACTATGAAACTACTCAATTTATCCCCCTTCTGNTTCATCTTATCCACAGAGACTGAGTACCCTTCAGAGTGAAGAAAAAATTGAATGTGCTTCTGATCACAGGCTTTTCAGATTAATCAAGTTGTCAACAACACAGAGGCATTGCAATGATCAAGGTCTTGAAGAATCTTAATGGAATAATAATAAAAAAAAAGTGGATCAGCCAGGTGGTGGTGGCACACGTGTTTAATACAAGCACTTAGGAGGCAGAGGCCAGTGAGTTTGAGGCCAGCCTGATCTACAGAGAGAGTTCCAGGACAGGCTTCAAAGCTACACAGAGAAAGCCTGACTCGAAAAAACAAAACAAAACAAAAAGTAAGTGGATCTTTTACTTTGTTTTCTGTCAAAAGTGCCAGAAAGCTACAACAACTATGAAAAAATTCTTCCTGAAATATATATGCTTAATATCTGAAGCAATATAACACAGGCCCCTCCTTCTCTTCTCAAAACCCTTCTTTCCAAGAATTGCCCTTCCTGCTTTCATGCATTCAGTGTGTGTGACCACTAGTTTATATAGGGTTACCTGCACAAGCATGGATAGGAGGTTATTTGCTGGAGCATGAACTCTTATGATGGGTTCCACCACTGAAGTTAGTGAAGCCCCTTCTGTTCTAGTTCCATTCCTTGTTGCTGTGACAAAACAGTGACTAAAAGCAACTTCTGGGAGGAAAGAGTTTGTTTGGCTTATAGGTTTACAGTCTTTCAACAAAGGAGGCCAAGTCAAGAACTTGAAACAGAAACTGAATAAAAAAACTACTTACTGGCTTGCTTCCATTGGCTTTCTCAGTCACCTCTCTTATATAACCCATGACATTTGCCAGGGGTGGCACTTAACACAGTGGGATGGACCTTCTAATCTCAATTAACAATCTAGAAAATGGCCTCTAGATGTACCCACAGGCCAATCTGATGGAGGCAGTTCCTCAAACCAGATTCCTTTGTCTCAGGTACATCAAGTGGACAACTGGAGTTAAGTATTAAGAGTCAATATACAACCAGGAAGGTTGAGGCACTTCTCTCTTCCATGATGAAATGTTGATGGACTCAAATTTATTCAGGTCCTATGTAAATGACCATGGGTTCACATTCAGAGAATTCATGAGTGAATTGGTCTTGCTGTGTCCTGATGAAATGTTTACAGCACTGCTCTTTAACCTCTGGCTCTTACAATCTTTCCTTCTCTAACACCTGCAGTCTGCCTGTCTTCTCTGACACCACCCACAATGTATCAGAAAAATATTCTCAACCTTCTTTTCCTCACCTCATCCCATCATCTCAGACTCCAACACCAGCAGGCATTCCTGTAGTCATAAGTTTTCCCGTGTCCTGCCTAGCCCATGGACAGGACAAATCTCTCTCACCCGCAGTCCTGTAGCCACTTATAAAATAATCACTCAGAGGCTTAATATTATTTATAAACTGTATGGTCTATGGCAGGCCTTATGCTAGCTAGCTCTTATATCTTAAATTAACTCATTTCTATTAATCTATGTTTTGCCATGTGTTCTGTGGCTTACCAATCTGCTGGCATGTTGTTCCTTGGGTGGCAGGCTGGTGTCTCTACCCAGACTCCAACTTTTTCTTTCCTGTCTCTCTCATTGGATTTCCCTCTTCCCTCTTAGCTGCATTGCCATAGGCCAAACCAGCTTATGTATTAACCAATTGAAACAACATATATTCAAAGCATACAGAAAGATATCATCTAGCACATTCCATGCAAGCACACCAGCTAAGCAGGCCAGGGAAATAGATAAGCCAACTTAGACATTCATCACTCCCTCCTCTTCTCCAAACCCAATCCCTCAGTCTTATCTCTATCTCTGCAACAGAACACCTGATTCATTCTCTCTATGCCCACATCTCCTCTGGATCCAATATACGTTTATGTCCTAACCTCACTCTGTCCACTTACAGCTTTATCCCAGCTTCTAGCTACAGCAGGTTCTCCCTGCAAACCCATACTACTTCTGCCAAAAAAACAGGCAAGCTGTCTGTCAATGTCCCCTTCTCCCTCTGTTTCTTTATATCCAACTTCCCAGTCTCATACCCAGTACTATTGCAGACTCTCAATGAAGATCTCTATTCACTGATCTCCTCCCCAGTCCTATGAGATGTTATAAGCAGATTTTGATTGAATATTCTGCTCTTCCATCTCCTGTGAACTCCTTCATACACCACCCTATCTTCATTTCTAGGAATCAGCTCCCAATACCCAGAAATATATTATAATTGGTGTAAGTTTTTTCTATCAGTGGAGGGGTGAGGGAGCCATAGTCATGACATATTTCCTGGGAAGTAGATTCCAGAGACCAGCTTTGAAGTGCAGGTCTGGTTTAATGTGTATGTTCACTGGGATATACACATACATTATCCAACTAGCTAAGGTTATATCAAGTTACTGTGAAATGAGTCCAAATGATACACAACCCATGTTATGAGAGGGTGTAGGGAGGTGTGGGGTGGGAGTGTGTGGGGGAGCAGTATGTTGAGAAAGTGTGACTGCAGACAAAAGCCAGGAGGAAACAGTCAACACCCTAGGCTTTGGCATGAAATTAGAAGGTCTCTAGTTATCTGGGACTTCATTTTGAGTCATCCGGTGTTCAGAGACTCAGGTATGCTTCAATAGCCACAGGAGGTGTTGGTGCTACTCACATTCTCTGTCTTTTAGTGATACCATCTAAACAGACTGACCCCTCAAAATGGATCCACAAGGACTGCAACTACCAGATCCAGAGAAAAATTTCTACCAGACAACACACAATTATCACCCTCCCCAAAATCCAGAGAGGAAATAAAAAACAAAAACAAAAAACACACCTAACAAAGAAAAATCCAGAAATCATCACCAAGACTCATAATCATCCCAATTTCAGATGCATAGATGCCAGTGTAAGAACACAATCAATAAAAGCAAGGGTGATATGTCTCCACTAGAGACCAACTATCCTACCACAGAAGTCCCTGTAATCTCCAACATACAAGAAGCACAAGAAAGAAATTAAAATAGCCAGTATGAAGCTGATAGTGTTATTAAAAAAGAAATTAATTAGTTCCTTAAAGAAAAACACAGTGGAAAAAAAAAACTGTTCAAGACCTGAAAATAGAAGTAGAAGCAACAAATAAAACAGAAACAGGTAATTCTGAAAATGAAAATTTTAGGAATGCAAAAAGGAACTACAAAGACAAACTTTACCAACAGAGAATAAGAGTAAAGAGAATCTCAAGCATTAAAGATACAATGGAAGAGTTGGATACAGCAGCCAAAGAAATGTTAAATCTAAAAAAGCTCCTGAGACAAAACATCCAGGAAATTTAGGGCACTATAAAAAGACCAAACCTAAGAATAATAGGAATAGAGTAAAAAGAAAAAATCCTGTTGAAAGCTTCAGGAAATATTTTCAACAAAATCAGAATACAATTTACCTAAAGAATGGGGTGCTTATAAAGGTACAAGATACATACAGAACACCAAATGGAATGTACCAGAAAAGAAGATTCTCTCACTATATAATAATGCCTAGACTAAACATACAGCACAAAGAAAGAATAATAGTTGCAAAGGGAAAGAGTAGGTAATTTATAAAGGCAGACCTATTAGAATTATACCCATCTAAACTTTCAATCACTGTGAATGGAGAAAAGATATTACATGATAAAGCCAAATTTAATGAGTTCTTTCTACAAATCTAGCACTACAGATTGCTCTAGAAGAAAAACTTCAACTTAAAGAGCTTCACTACTACAGTAAAAACACAGAACAAATTATCTCACACCAGAAAAACCAAAAGAAGGAAAACACAGATGTTCATTGGGTAAAGCACGAGTGGCAAAGGCCTGATTACATGAGTTAAACACCTCTGGGCATACAAAATAATTGGATTCATTAAAGAAAATGTCTGCAATTGCAGCATCACAAATGCTATTTTATTAAGGACTATTGCATATAGGGTCTTTATATCATACATGGACATGGTTTCTTTTCTAGAATTCTTTATTCTTAGTTTTCTATAAACTTTTTCATTAACTTTTCTCCTACTCTTCTTGATCTATCAGGCTAATCATTCCTCTTTTTGATGCTCTTAGCTCTTGGTTTATCTTTTCTAAAACTACCAGTTTTTCACCATAATCTTAGTAGCACCAAAAAGAATTTATTCAGACATATTTAACTCTTCCATTGAATGTTTAATACACTTCTTTGTTATACCATTTTGGACTCCCAATTGTTAATTAGTTTGGACTAGTACATTTTATTATATTCACTATTGCATGTATCATCTTACTCATCTTGATTGATTGCAATTTTAATATTCTAATATTTTAGACCAATAACACTGTATTCATTCTTAATTATTTATTGCCTCTCATATGTACTTCTATATCACCTAAAATTCTATTGGCTTGAATTCTAAATTATGTTTATGCTCCAGCCAATTTTTGCCATCCCCATTGCTGCTACCCAACTCAGAGCCACTGCAACTTCTCATCTGATTTATGTAATTCATTACTCACAAAAATGACACAGTTAATGTGATTTTAAAACAAACAAACAGAAAAACAAAACAAGTTCACTAAGTCATTCCTACACTTAAAGCTATGTGATGATATATTTTCCAGAGAACTCATAGTGAAGACAATGCATTTATCACAGCCTACATGGACCAATATGACACACCCATGCCAGTTCCTTCATTATTCTTCACATTACTTACTCTAGTCTGATAGTAAATGGACAATTTTTGGGTTTTAAGATAAAATCAGGTGCTTTCTCTTCAATACTTGTTTTTGAATCTCCTTTTCCTCATCTATAAAGATTATTCTTTGGGGTTCATCAACCATTTGACAATGAAGAATGACACTGACATCTGCAAAATTTTTATTTTAGAACCATACAGTTGAGCTACAAAAAAGAAAGTACTCTGCCAGAAAGGCAAATAGGCTGCCAGCAGAACTTCTCTCTCTCTTTTCTACGTGACCAAGCCCACATCCCCTCCCTAGCACCATAATACTACAGCAACTACAGCCTTCCTTTAGCCTCTTCACATCTTGTGGATTTCACAGATGATCCCATCCTCACCTCACTCCCTCCACTTGTCTCTGTATNCCAGCCACAAACTCAAGCATACAATCCTTGCTTCCCAAAGGTAGCTCTGCCCAGGACAAAAAAGTAGACTGAAGGCAGAATAACAGCTCTCCAATTACTCCTGAAGTATAATACCCCCAGTCTCATCCACAGATATATAGCTTGAAACCTGATGCAGTCTCCTTTCCTCTCTGACTCCATCCACGATGGACACAAAGAACATCACCAAAATTTCTTCCCCCAAGTCATCCTAGTATCTCAGCCTCCAACTCTACCAGGCATTCCCTATGAAAATACCAGCTGAACAGGCCAAGAAAATAGGCAATACAAAGCCATCACACTCTCCAAAAACCCAGAGAGTAACAGAAAACAAGGGGAAAATACCAAGCCAACAAAGATAAATCTAGAAATCAACATAGAATTTTCATCATCACAAAGCAGAGGCCAAAACTCCAGCTTAAAAATATAATCAATATCAGTCAAAGCTTGTAGAGCGAATCTTAAACAGTCTTATTAATTGAAAACACCAGGCCAGGTATTGAGGTAAATTCTGAATGATCAGAGAGACAGAACAAGCCACAGCCAACCTCACCTCGCCAACTCCTCAGCTGATCTTGTTTCCTCAGACTGCAGGCTTCTGAGTCCTCTCCCGAATGAATCTCAGCTTCACTCTGCTCAAAGCCTGAAAACTTAAGAGGCCTTCTAGCTTCTGGTTTCCACACCTTATATACCTTTCTGCTTCCTGTCACTACTTTCTGGGATTAAAGGCATGTGTCTTTCTCAAGCAAAGACCTGAGATCTCAGGTACTGGAATTAAAGGTGTGTGCCACCATGCCTGGCTGTTTCCAGTGTGGCCTTGAACTCACAGAGATCTGGATGGATCTCTGCCTCGGGAATGCTAGGATTAAAGGCATGTGTTACCACTGCCTAACCTCTATGTTTAATCTAGTGGCTGTTCTGTTCTCTGACCCCAAATAAGTTTTATTAGGGTACACAATATTTTGGGGGACATAATATAATCACTACAAAAGCTATATGTCTCTACAAGAGCCCAGGTATCCTACCACAGGATGCCCTGAATATTCCAACATAGGTGAAGCACAGGAAAAAGACCTCAAAACAAACTATAGGAAAATGACAGAGGTCATTGAAGAGGAAATGAATAATCCCTTAAAGAAACCCAGGAAAATACAAACAAACTGTTGAAGGAAACAAATAAAACTGTTCAAGACCTGAAAACAGAAATAGAAGAAATAATTAAACATAAAATGAGTGAATTCTGGAAATGAAAAATCTAGGGAAGCAAACAAGAACTACAAATTCAAGCATCACCAGCAGGTGAAAGAGAGACTCTGAAGCATTGAAGATAGAAGAAATGGATACATTGGTAAAAGAAAATGTTAAATCTAAAGAACTCCTGACACAAAATATCAAGGAAATTGAGGACACTGTGAAAAGGCCAAACCTAATAATATCAGAAATAGAATATAATGAAAAAAAATCCATTCACAAATGCCCATAAAATATTTTTAACAAAATGATAGAATAACATTTTCTAAACCTAAAGAAGGAGATGTCTATAAAGGTACAAGATACATACAGAATAACAAATGCACTGGACCAGAAATGGAAGTTTCCTCACTACATAACAATTCCAACCTTATACATGCAGAACAAAGAAAGAAAATTAATAGTTGCAAGAAGAAGAAGGCAAGTAACATATAAAGGCAGTCTTACACTTAACTTATCAATGGAGACACTAAAAGACAGACAGTCCTGGACAGATGTGCTACAGACACTAAGAGATGATTCATGCCAGACTAGACTATTAGAACAAGCAAAACTTTCTATCACCATTGAAGGACAAAATAACATATTCTGTGATAATCTCAAAATTATACAATACTTATCTACATCTCTATCCACACAGAAGGTGCTAGAAAGTAAATGCCATACTTTTTGTAAAATATTAACTACACACATGAAAGCACAGGGATTAAATAATCTCACATCAGTAAAATCTAAAGAAATGAAGCACATACACACATTCACACTCACACAAACACACCACTACCACCANTACCATAAACAAAACCAAGCAAATAACAAGAATCAAAAATGATTGGTCATTGATATCTCTCAATATCATTTTGAAACCTCAATTTCACAATGAGAACACATAGACTAATAGAATAGATTTGAAAACAGTATATATCCTTCTCTTGCATTCATGAAACATTGCTCAACACCAGGTATAGATGATCTAAGAGTATATATGATCTAAGAATATGGGGCTGGAAAACTTTATTTCAATAAAATGGACCTAAGACGTAAGCTGGTGTAGTCATTTTAACATCTTGTTAAACAGACATTGAACTAAACCTAATGAAAGATATTAGGGAAGACACTACATATCTATTAAAGGAAAGATCCATGAGAATGGCATTTCAATTCTTAGCTTTCATGCACCAAACATGAGGGTGACCAAGTTTTCTAAAAACATAACAAAGCAAAACAGAAACACTACTGTCAATTAAATCACAAATTGACCCCCACACATAGATAGTGGAAGATTTCAATAATGCACTCTCAACAATTGCCAGGTTGTCCAGTAAAATATAAATTGAAATAATGNAGCTAATAGATATTTATACAATATTTTATCCAAAAATACCATCTACTCATGGAATTTTCTCCAAAATTTACCACATACTCAGGTGCAAAACAAGTCTCAACAAATTCAAGAAAATTGAAATGGCTCCTGGCCTTCTAACATACAAGGATGGATTAAAGCTGGAAATCAACAACAGACAACACAGAAAGCTTATAAACTCATGAAATTTGAGCAAATATCCACTGAATGAAAACTGGGTCAAGACACAAATAAAGAAAAAATTAAAGCCATTCAACAATTCAATAAAAACTAATGCACAACATACTGAAACATATGGGACACAATGAAAACCGTGCTAATAGGGAAGTTCATAGCATTAAGTGCCCTTATTAAATAATTAGAGAGATCTCATAGTAAATGAACAGCACACCTGAAAGCTCTTGAACAAAAAAAAGTAAGCACAGCCAATAGCAGTACAAGATAGGAAATAATCAAACTGAGGTCGGAAATCAATACAATAGAAGCAAAGTAAACAATACAAAGGATCAAAGAAACACAGACTTAGCTCTTTGAGAAAATCAGCATGATAGAAAAACCTACATCCAACTTAACTAAAAGACAGAGAAAAAAATATCCAAATTATTAAATTCAGATACAAAAAAAGGACATAACAACTTACATCAAGAAAAAGCAAAGAATCATCAGGTCATGCTATAAAACCATGTACTCCACCCAAATTGAAAGTCTAAAATAAATGGATAATTTTCTTGATATGTACAGCTTACCAAAGTTAAGGCAAGATCAAATAAACAAATTGAATAGACCTATAATCTCTAGTGAAATAGAAGCAGTTTTTAAAAATCTCTGAGTCAAAAATAGCCCAGGTTAAGATAGATTTAGTGCAAAAATATTTTAGAGAAGTGCTAACACCAATATTCCTTAAATTATTTTACACAATGGAAACAGAAGGAGCATTGTTCAATTCATTTTATGATGCCACATTTACAGATACCCAAACTATATACAGAATCAACAAAGAAAGAGATTTTAGATAACTTTCCATTATTAATATACATGCAAAATGTACTCAATAAAATACTCACAAATCAAATCCAAGAAAACGTCAAAAAGATCACTGACCATGACCAAGTAGGTTTCATCCCAGAGATGTAGGCATGGTTCAACATATGAAAATCAGTCAATATAATCCACCATACAAACAAACTGAAAGAAAACAAAAACACATTATCATTTTCCTTCTGAAAAGGCTTTTGACAAAATCCAAATACACTTCATTATACAAGGGAAATACCTAAACTTAATAAAGGTAAGTTACAGCAAGNATATAGCTAATAACAAATTAAATTTTAGAAACTAAAAGCAATTCTACTAGAATCAGGAACAAGACAAGGCCATCTACTCTCCATATCCATTTAATACAATACTTAAAATTTTAGCAAGAACAAAAAGATAACTGAAGGGGATCAACAAATTGGAAAGGAGAAATCAAAGTCTTGTTATTTGTAGATAATATCATAGTAAACATAAGTGACCATACAAATTCTACTGGGGAACTCCTACTGCTGGTAAACACATTCAGCAATGTGGCTGGATGGATGATTAACTAAAAAAAATCAGTAACCTTCCTATTTATAAAGGAAAAAAGGACTAATCCCATATTCATCTACCTGTAGGACAAACATAGTAAAAATGGCCATCCTACCAAGAGCAATCAGCAGATTCAATGCAATCTCTATCAAAATTCCTACACAGTGATTGACAGATCTGGAAATGAAAACACTCAACTTCATATTGAAAAACAAAAATCCCTGGATAACTAAAACAATCCTGAATAATAAAAAACTTCTGAAGGTATCACCATCCCTGATTTCAAGCTGTACTACAGAACTATAGTAATAAAAACCATATGGTANTAGCCTAAACACAGACACATTAATGGAACTGAATTGAAGATCCAGATATATATATGGGCATGTGACAAGCAAGAAGGTAGATACTTGTAGTTATAACAAAATTATGTTTTATTGTGCTGAGGGTCATCACACAAAGTTCATACTCTAAATTCCTAACTATGATTCTAAGCCTATCTCCCCAAGGCTGCTCACCTGTGTGATATATCTTAGCTGAACAGTCCAGTCTCTAACAGAAATCTCTGTTTCAATGGTCAGCATCCTGGGGGAGACTCAATCCAGGCAAACCAAGGTGTCATCTCTCCACATGCGAAGATTAGAACAATGTTCTTGGTCTCTACTTATATACTATACTGTCCAG
Organism: Neotoma lepida; assembly: GCA_001675575.1. Classification (NCBI taxonomy): domain Eukaryota; kingdom Metazoa; phylum Chordata; class Mammalia; order Rodentia; family Cricetidae; genus Neotoma; species Neotoma lepida. The sequence goes on along the minus strand of LZPO01028489.1, from coordinate 2,215 downwards.
TGGGTGTCATAGGGATATAGGACTTTGTCCAGTGATTTGAATGAGTGATGTCACTTTGTTCTGATTATCAGGTGCAGTCTTGGGTGTAGTAAGGTTCCTGAATGAGCTATTTTTATATTGTCTAAAAGTCATTAAAAAAAAAACTATGTTCATTGCAGTACACCTTATTTTTGGAGAAGAAGCCAGAATTATACACTGGGAAAAAGAAAATATCTTCAATAAACAGTGCTGGTAGTACTGGATGGTTACATGTAGAAGAATACACATAGATCCATATTTATCACCCTGCACAAAACTAAAATCCAAGTGGATCAGAGATCTCAACATAAAACCAGATTCTCTGAGCCTGATAGAAGAGAAAGTGGGGAATAACCTTGAATGCATTGCACTGGAGACAACATTCTGAACAGAACCNCAAAAGTGCAGGCAAAAGATCAGCAATTATTAAATGGAATCCCATAAAACTGAAAAGCTACCATAAGGCAAAGGACATCATAAACTGCAAAAAGTGACAAACAACAGAATGGGAAAGATTTCACCAACTCTACATTTGATAGAGGGCTAATTTCAAAAAATACATAAAGAACTCAAAGACCTGGACACAACAAACCAAATAATACAATTAAAATATGTGGTAGGGTTCTAAATAGATAACATTCAATGGAGAACTGTCTAATGACTGAGAAACTCTTAAAGAATGTTCAAAGTTAATAGCCATAAGGGAAATGTAAACCAAAACTACTCTAAGATTCCATCTTATACTTGTCAATTTCTAAGATCAATAAAATATGTGATAGCTTATGCTTGTAAGGATGTGGAATAATGGAACACTACCCCATTGAGTGTGGGAGTGTAAACTTGTATAGCCACTATGGAAATCAATATGGNGGTCCTTCACAAAATTGGGACGGGATCTACCTCAAGATCCAGCTATAGCACTCATTGGCATACACACAAAGGATGCTCTACCATCTCACAAGGACAATTGTATTATGTTCATAGCAGTTTCATTCATAATAGCCGGAAAGGGGAAATAATCTACATGCTTTTCAGCCAAAGAATGAATAAAGAAATTGTAGTATATTTACACACTTCAGTATTGCTCAGCAGGTTTGAAAAACAAAGGCATCAAGAAATTTGTAGGCAAATGGATGGAACTAGAAAAAATCACCCTAAGTGAGGTAGGTAACTCAGACCCAGAAACAAATATGGTATGTACTCACTTCTAAGTGGATATTAGCTTTTATATAAATGATAACCCTGCTACAATTCATAGACCCAGAGAGGCTAAGTAACAAGGAGTTCTTTAGGGTTGACTCATAGATCTCCCTGGGTTTTAGAAATAGAAGAGATTTTGCTGGTGGACTGGGGACAGGTGAGGATGGGAATAGGAATGTTCAGGTGGGGTGGATGCTGAGACAGAGTAATGGAGAGACCTCTGTAATTGGAGGGCATGTGGGGGCAATGTGGAGAACTAGGGCAGTAGGTACTCTCTAGAATTGACTAGGGCCACCCTAATGAAGACTACTAGTAATGGAGTACATAAAGTATAACACATTCATCTTCTGTAATCAGGAAAGCTTCCCAGTGTTAGGACTGGAACACCAGCCCAGCCACAAAAATCTTTAATCTATAATCTGTCCTGCTTATAAAATGTACTGGGGTAGTGGTGAGAGTAACTTGGGAGGGTGTCCAACCAATGACTGGTCTCATCTGAAGCCTATGCCACAAGAGAGATCCTGTGCACAACATTGAATGNATGACCAGAAACTGGAGGGTAGATAACCTAGAGACCTAGGATAGAACCAAAAAAAACATGACTGCCCCCCAAAAAATCAATGAAATGATTCTTTTTTTTATTTTATTAAGTTTATTTATTTACTTTTTAATTAAAAATATCTTTCACTCCTTTTACATACCAACCTCAGGTCCCCCTCTGCTCCCTCCTCCCACACTGTGGTGGGCAGCAGTTCCAGCTATGACCTGGAAGCATAACCCTTGCTGAGGCTTTGGGTAACTGCCACGCCTACCTCAGACCACCCCCCCGGGGGCGGAGCCTAGAGAGGAGCCGTTAAGAATGAGGAGCCGTTAGAAAGAAGGTCAGTCCGTGCTGGAGCTCTTGGTTCCTGCATCACGGACGTTGGAGGGTGGACTAAGCAGAGTTCTCCAGAGAACACCGCTGGACTGCACCTCATCTCTCCTGGACCCTGTGACC
>LZPO01028488.1:0-23132 GCA_001675575.1 Neotoma lepida | reverse complement strand
GCCCACTTCTGTCACTTCCTGCCTGTCTGTATAGACCTCCAGAATTCTATGGTTGATGCTGGGATTAAAGGCGTGTGTCTCCACACTTGACTGTTCCTAGTGTGACCTGGAACTCACAGGGATCCAGACAGACCCCGCTTGCTAAGTGATAGGATTAAGGGCGTGTGCTAATTTTGCAAGGCTAGTGGTCGACCTTGTTCCTCCGATCTTCAGATAAATTTTATTGGGGGACATAGATAAAATACCACCACAGGAAGAGCACAGCAATTGGTTGTCCAGTGCCAAATGATCAGTCCTGAAAACATACATACAAGTAATATTATATGAGCTCAACAGATCATATTTAGGAGTGTGTATGTATTCCTAAATACATCTATGCATGCAATAATAATTGATGAAAAAAGAGGCTTTGAATTAGGGAGGAGTATATGGAAGGGTTTGAATGGAGGGAAGGGAAAGGAGAAATGGAATTAACATACAGTCTTAAAAATAACAATAAAAATCTAATGAAATGTTCTGTGGACCAACCAAATAACTTTTTAAAAGTAAAAAAAATGAATTTTTATAAAACTAGACAAAAATAATGTTTCATCTGTATAGTCACAGTTGTCAAAAGTGCTTACACCACCTGAACGTGCATCTCTGTCACCTTCAGCATTCTGTGCCTGTCCGCATGGTTATTCCCATCAGTGTCCTGTGCCTGTCCACATGGTTATTCCCATCAGTGTCCTGTGCCTGTCCACATGGTTATTCCCATCAGTGTCCTGTGCCTGTCCACATGGTTATTCCCATCCTTGCCAGGTCGGATCAGCTTTTCCCCTTCCTTTCTCTTCAAGGACCCGGTTAGTCTCTGGCTTTGGAGGAGCAGGCTTAGCAGACAGCCTTGCCAATCTCTGCTGTGGCTCATTCTTCACCTTGGCCTCCTCTTCCTCTCTAGAAATCCCCTTCAGCTGTCTTTGGGCCATGGTCTGGTGAGGGGGGAGCAGGGGGCGAGGAGACCATGACTCTCGTAGGGCTGAATTCAGCAAGCAGTGGCTATGGTTTTGCTCAGTCTGAGGCAGTTCTTGACTCTGGACACTGCTCCCACTGGTGTCTTTTAGGTTGTGAGCTTTCCTACTTACAGACACGTTGTTTTGAATGAGTTTACACAGCAAGACAAAACTAAAAGCAACAGCTTTAGAAATGAGCATAATATGAAGCTTACAGTTCATAAAATTTATTCAAATAGCAATTATTTTATATGCTTTTGCTGAAAAAGGGTAAGTCCTCTGATTTAAGGCACAAGATCTTTCACATGGGGAAAGATGATTTTTCACAGCCCAGTCANCAGGGCTGCTACACTGCTCTTATGTCAGCAGTGCTGCTCATCATGCAACTGCTGCATTGTTCTTATGTCAGCAATGCTGCTCATCATGCAACTACTCTACTGCTCTTATGCAGAATATTTTTGTTTCTCCCACCCAAAAATCAAATTTAAGATGGAAGAATTTATTTGTCTAGAAGGAATATGTAGAAGTATGGGAGGGATGATACATAGCCTAAATTGGCAGAGTTGGAATGTGTATAAATGCACTTGCTTTCTCCCCTAGTTCAGGNCCTTGTCTTGGTTGGTGACCAGAAACCACACCTGGCCAGAAGCCCACATTTCTCCTGTTCTTCCTCCAAATGTGGATCAATTATCAGGGTGCATTGCCTTGAACTGAGTGGGAAATAGGTGGCTTTCATGACACATTCTATCCCTACCTGTTCACTACTCATGATGGGGTTGTGCCAGGCCAGTCCTAGTACTTTTGTAATTATTTTGGTAAGTAAAGAAAAAAACCCAGACATATAATTTTAAATTTAATTTTTAATTTTCATTTTTAAAATTGCTTTATCTTATTTTTATTTCTTTATTGTTCTTGTGTGTTGTGTGTGTATGAGAGGATAGGTGCACAGGTCCCATGGTGTGTGTAGCAGTGAGTCAGAGGACAACTTTTAGAAGTCAGTTCTCTCAAATTCAGGTCATCAGGCTTTTATGGCAAGTATTTTTACCCTCTGAGCCTTCCTCTTAGCCTTAAAACTTATTCTGAGTAAGTTTTTAAATTTTTCACACCTTGCTGCTTTTAGTAGGAAATAAGTGTTATCAAATCAAAATGACCAGTGCCCAAAGTCAGAACGTTAAAACTCTACAAATCAAGACCCATACAAAAGTGTATAGTAACTGAAATTGTAAAACCCCAGGTGATGCTCATTATCCAAACAAATTTATTACTGTCTTGTTTATAGATGTAATTTAGTGAAAACATTTCTTTCAAGTACATGTACAGAACTCTTTGGAAAACTTTAAAGTCATAATTAATAGTCTGTAAATATGAACTGTAAGACCTATTTAGTATGATAAACAAAAAGGACAGATTGCCTTTAAGCCTTATTTATAGAAATATGAAGTAACATAAGAAGTTGTTGACTGAGTTTATTTTTTGTCTGTTTGTTTTTTTATGAGTCTGAGTGTTTTGCCTGCATACATGCAATGCCAAGGGGGCAGAAGAGGGCATTGGATCCCCTACAGCAGGAGCTATAGGCAGTTATAAGCCATGTGGGTGCTGGAACCAAACCCAGGTCCTCTACAAAAGCATTAAGTGTTCTTAACCACTGATCTATCTCTCCAGCACCAGCAATGTGGTGGAGAAAAAAAATTGATGATAAAATAATAGAGAAAGTGTTTACACAGGACTATACTGACATGTACATGATTGGATATCTAACACATAGTGCCTGGTCTATGTAAAACTCCCAATAAATATTTATTAAGTCAATAGATAATTCAGTTCTGCAGGTGTATTATTTGGGTGTTTTGCCTCAGAATGTAAATATAAAACTTTATGTGATTTATTATATACATAATATATCATATCCATGTCTTCACATAAACATAGATACAGATTTCAGTGTTAAAATCCCCACCCTAAAAAAAGGCATATATCTTGTGAAGGGATTTAACATGGGTATGATAAAGTACTAAAGAATTGTGAGGATGGTAATCAGTAAGACCCTAATCCACTACACTCAAACATAGTCTCTACACTGTAGAGAGGATGGGGCAGCTTTGTCTGTTAAAACTATCTGTGGCAGAAATGATCTTATTTTACCAATAACTACTAGCTACATATTTAAACTTTAAATGTGTCTGGGATGAATAGGCAACTGTATTTTATATATTATAACTGGAGTTAACTTTAAATAGATATAGTAGATCCTACAATTCTCAAAACTTACCTCAGGATCCCAAATGCTTTTGATTATGTAGGTTATTATTGATCAATGTTAACTATATTCAGAATTCTAACTTAAAAAGTTTGAAACATTTTATGCTTAATAAAGTCACTAAATGTTAACATACTAACATTTTATGAGAAATAGCTGTCTTAATAGAAATGGCATAATTCTCATGTCTGCTTCTTTAATCAATCTGATGCAATAAGTTCCCCCTTTAATGTCGGGAATACACACCTAGCCCCCCACCAAGGAATGCCTATGCAGTGAATACTTGCAGGCTTAATTGAGAAGCACTCTAAAGAAGTTGGCAAAGCACACCCATTGGTGTGTCAGTGAAGACTGGTAATGAATCAAAGACATTCCTTAGGCTGGGGACAGCTGTAGGATACGGGGGGTTGGGGTGGTGGAAGCATGTTAGCACATGAAATGTGCNACTCTTTTCCCCATTACCTATCCACAGTGATGGAAAGAAACCGTGAGCCAACTCATATTTCCTCACACAGTCTGAGAGCTCAGCTAGTATTTGATTCTCTTTGCTCCTGTTTGTTAACTGTAGTAGCTCTTACTACTCAAAACATTCCAACTTTTTTCTTAGGATATTGAAAACTTAAACCTTTTCACATAATGGTAATATGTTATTGCTTCTCTATGGCACTTAGGAAATGGCAGTATCACTATTCTTGTACTTTGGGACAGTTATTAAGTAAAATAAAAGTTACTTGAACACAAGCATTAGGAAAAACACTGCACAAGTCAGTATGATGATGGAAATGGCTCTTGGGTGGGTAGCATGCACAATGTGGATCTGCTGCACTAAGGGATGGTTCACATGCCAGGTGGAACAGGGATAGAGTAAGATTTCATCACACTGCTCAGAGAAGCATGCAATTTAAAGGTCATGAATCATTTATTTCTGGAGCATTCCGTTTAATAGTTTTGAACCAGCATTAATTCTAGGTAATTGACACCATGAAAAATAAAACTGCCAATAAGGAGGGAATTGTGTTTGTTACTTTGGTTAAAGTATGTTAAAAGCTCACACAGATACTGTATCATTACAATTAGCCCCTTTGGATAATTGTCTATGTTCTATAAAAGTGTGGTAAGGAGCAGGTTCTTAAAACTTAGTTGTTGATTGGGGAGTTGAAAGCACTCTGGTACATTTTGTGGCTTGTCATGGTATGTTGAGATCTACCCACCCGTCTGGAACTTTAAGTAGTCCTTTTCGCTAATAAATTTATAACCTCATGCATTAAATAGTAATTTGGAATAGATCAGTTCATTAAGTTGTACAAATTTTACAAATGTTGACATTTTATTTTGCTGTCCTTAAAAAAACAGCAATAGTAGCACCAATTGCTTCAGAAGTNTCTTTTATATTGGAAATTGTGGAATTTTCATGGCAGTTAACAAATTTTCCAAAATTCAGATTTAACATCAAATCTCAAGTTATAGTTTTGACAGCATGCTTGGTGGTTCTTTTCTCATTAGAGTGGATGACTTTGTTGGTGAAGTTTGAGAAAATGTCTACAAGTACCTTAGTCTGCATGACCACCCTCTGTCCATTGTTTCTTCTCTGAGGTTCAAGTGTTGCACCTAGAAAAGGCCTGCTGGTTGGTTGAAAACATCTGTGATCTCAGGACATTTTGCCATAAGACAATCATATACTCTGGAGTCAAGATAGGTAGCTCATGTGAACCTGATGTTTTGTTGCAGAGTGTTAAAAGGAGATAAATGGGCTTTCAGACCCTTTAGGGCCAAGGTTTTAAGAGGGGTAATTTTATTACTTCATCAGGGACATTGTTAAGTAAAACTACTGGAGTTTGGGGTTGGTTTGGCTTGGGCTTTTTTGTTTGTTTGTTTGTTGGTTGGTTTGGGGAGGGGTGTTGTTTGGTTTGGTTTTTAAGGGTTGCAAGGACAGGGTTTGCTTCCCCTACCTTGATTCATGCCAAGTTGTCAATGGTTTTAGATACCGTCAGGTGAGTACACATGTAAAACACGGAGGGAAAAATAACCCAGGTGAGTACAAATGTAAGAACACAAAAGGCAAATAGCACAATATTACCATTACATAAATGGCTTTGACCTTTCTATATAGATGATGAGGGCAAAGGGAAAGCTCCCTGACAGAGATTGATATCATATAATAATGAGCCTCATCTTTTATTGTGTTTCCTATAAAAATAAAAGTAGGAAAGAGATTGTCATGTTAAAATTTGTTTAATCATGTTATCTTTTAAAAACACATCCAAAGATTCATCAAGTGTTTACTGAGTACTTTGTGCAAGTTATTTTTAATTGCTAATGAAGGCATGTAGAACAGAATAATGATAATGCCAATGCCAATAAAGCTTCTACAGAGGCTTTGTAACAACTACTTCTCATGACAATCCCAGAGAGTGAATTTTATATAAAAGCCACTGGATTTGGGGCCAGTCTTAACATTTTTTGTGTAATTGAACAAATATTTGCCTTCTTTGGTTTTCAATTTTCTAAACGTGAAAGATGAAGCTAAGATTTATCTTCACAATGTTTCTAGATTTCAAATTCATTAATTTGATGTGTTTTATAACATAGTCACCCTTCATTGACACAACATGCCTTAATTACTCTATGGAAAGCCATGAAACAACCACCAAATCATTAGCTCATGTTTTTTTTTTACTTTTTATTTATTCTATGTGTTTTTTACATCATGTATTTTGCTCCCATTCATTCATCTGCCCTCTGCCCCTGCATACCCCCAATCAAACAAAACTTAAGAGAAAAAAGAAAATAAATTCTTGTCATGAATGCTGCAATGTGACAGTGAGTCACACGGTAAAACCCTTTGTCCATATATCTTTACTTGCAAGTTCATTGAATAGAGTCATTGGTCTNTATAAGATGAATTGCTAAACAGTCTTATTAATAAAAACCCAGAGCCAGATATTGGGGTAAAAACTGATAGGTCAGAGGAATAGGACAAGCCACAGCCAACCTCACCTTACCGACCTCTCAGCTTCCAAAAAAACCTACTTCCTCTATACCCACGCCTANATGCCTTTCTGTTCTGCATCTCACTTCCTCTCTCTGCCCAGCTACATCACTTCCTTTCTGTCTGTACAGACCTCCAGACCTCTATGGATAGTGTTGGGATTAAAGGCGTGTGTCACCATACCTGGCTCTGTTCCCTAGTGTGGCCTTGAACTCACAGAGATCCGGATGGATCTCTGCCTCCCGAATGCTAGGATTAAAGGAGTGTGCTACCATTGCCTGACTTCTATGTTTAATATAGTGGCTGGCTTTTTCCTCCGATCCTCAGATAAACTTTATTAGAGTGTACAATATATTGGGGGACACAATGTATCACCACAGGTCTGGTTCAAGGCCTCTGGTTTCTATTACACTGTCGATGCTGGGCCCTCATTAGGATTCTTCTTGGACATCCTGTTGCTCTGTGTTGTGGAGGTCCTGTAGCTTTGAGTCTGCAGGTCAGGTCCCTTCACATGCTCCAGCAGATCATTGATGGGGTGGATGTCAGGGCAGGCTATCTCATAACCCTGGTTCTGGACCTGGGCAGCTGCAGGGTTGGTCAGCCTGCCAGTTCTCCCCTGTCCTCACCACTAGGGTGAGCTCCCTAGCATTCCCCCACCCCTACCCCAGCTAATTCACCTCTTGCAGCAATGAGCAAGGGATGGGACCAGTTCTCCTGCTTTCACACCCTCAGGGGCTGTTCTCTCACACCTATACCATCAGGGCCAGCTCTCTTGTGTTGCCCAGGTGAGGTACAGGGGTCACTCTCCTGAGTGCTGCAGTTGGTGTTATGACCCCAGAGCCAGCTCCTCCACCAGTCTCAGGCATTGATGGGCAGGGAGGATAAGAAGGTGGCATCCACCCATGCTGCCACATGTCAGAAGAGTAATGGGGACAGCTCTTTCTTGCTCACAACATTGGGGCTGAGTCACCCTCACCTCCAACTACCAGGCCACTCTGCTATGCTGCCTAGGCAAGGGACAAAACCCACTTTCCTGAGTGCTGCGCTGGTAAGGGGGAAAGTCAGCACTCTCTTCTGTTGCAGGCAGTAAGGGGTGAGAGATGTGGGGGGGGAGGGGGGGCGGGATGGAGAATCTCTCCCCCTCCCACACCACTACTTACAACTTCAAAGCTGGCTCATCTACACCTCCGCCAACAAGGTTGGCTCTATTGTGTTGTCCAGGCAAGGTGTAGGGCTTGCTGTGCAGAGTGTTGCAGCTGGTGGGGGTCAAGGACAACTCTCCAGTTCTTATGACCACAGGGCCAGCTCTCCCACCTTCCTCAGGCATTGATAGAGGCTGGAGGCAACTCTCCCCTGCCCATGCTGCCACAAGACAGATGTAGCTCGTGTTTTTAATTCATTGATTCAATAGGAGGTTTTGTAGTACTTTATCCTTTATTGACAGGATAATCAAAGTGTTCCACGCTTCACCAAATACCTAAAGGTACCTAGGAATATAATAAAAATGTGGAAAATGGGCACTGTTGCAGTCTTGAAACCTAAAAGAGCTAGGAAAGTCAAGAGTGTTATCAGAACTAAGTGTGTATCACAGCAGTAGAGTGCATGTCTGGCATGTGCAAGGGCCTGGGTCCAAATCCTAGGGCTATAAGAGCGTCATCAAAGCACTTGTGTTTTAGTTTGTTCACTAATTCAATAAAAGTTTTACATGTACGTGCATGCTTGGCAAGACCTGTAAAACTTGGAACATTGACCTAATGGTGTGAACAGTGGTGTAAAAATAGCATCTTTATCCTCATGAACCTTACTTTTAATCAGAGCATGAAAAGTAGAGTAATGGCCTCCTAAATATATCCATGTCCTAATCCGTGCAACTGTAAATATGGTTCCTGACAAAGAGAATTAAGTAGGAATTGTAATTCCTAATCAACTCATCTTTAATTTTCTGAAATTAGTGTACGGAATAACGGGCTTCACTGTGGCATCTTNGTAGCTGCATATTATGTACATCTTCATAGCTGCATATTATGTACTTTGCTTCTGTTCACCCCATTACCCTCTCCTAGTTCCTCTCTTTTCTTTCCCCAAATAGTCAAGCTTACACTTTTATATTATAGAAGTAAAATTTAAATTGAGCATATGAGAGAAAACATGCAGTGTGTGTGTTTGTGNGTGNGTGTGTGTGTGTGTGTGTGTGTGTGTGTGTGTGTGTACACATGCATGTGGAGACCAAAGATTGATGTTGGTGTCTTCCTCAATCACACCTCACCTTATTTTTTGAAACAGGTTCTTCATTTAACGTGAAGCTTGCCAACTGCCTAAGACTGGCTGGCCAGTGAACTGCAGGGATCTGCCTGTCTCCGCTTTGCACCCACTCAGTGCTAGAGCTATAGTACTGCACCATCATGCCTGGCTTATATGGGTGCTGGAGATATGANTGAGGATCTTCATGCTTGTACCACAGGTTCTTTGCTGACTGAGCCATTTCCTCAGCCCCAAACATGCAGTATTTCACTTAGTATTATCTCCAGTTCCGTCCCTCTTCCTGCAAATGACATAATTTATTCTTTATGGCTGAATAAAATCCCATTGTGTATGTGTACAGCATCTTTATCCATTCATCTGTTGATGGGCATCTAGGCTGGTTCCTTTTCCTGGTTACTGTGGCTACTGTGAATAGCACAGCAGTAAACATAGATATGCAAGCATCTCTGTGATTCTCTGATGTAGATCTTTGGGAATATGCCAGGAATTGTATAACTGAATCATATGGTCATTCAGTTTTGAATTTCTTGAGGCCCCTCCATGCAGAATCATAAGGTGGCTGTCCTAATTTAGATTTCTACTGTCACATTGTTAGCCGTCCTACCCCCATGTCCTCGCCAGTATTTGTTCTCCATTTGGGTTTTTTTCTTGATAATTGCTGTCATAGTTTGTTTCCTGTTGATATGATAAACACCATGACCAAACTCAAACTGGAAGGAAAGGATTTATTCTATCTTAGAACTCTCAGGTAGTAGTCAATCATGAGGGAAGTCAGAGCAGGAACTCAAGCACAAACCTGGAGGCAGAAACTGAAGCAGAGACCATGGAGGAACACTACTTATTGGCTTGTTCCCCATGACTTGCTCAGGCAGCTTCCTTAAAGAACTCATGACCATATGCCCAGGGGTAGCACTGCCCACAGTGGGCTGGGCCTTCCCACATAAGTTATTAATCAAGAAAATGCCCCCACACTTGCCTGTGGGCCAGTGTTGATAGAGGAATTTTCTCAGTTGAAGTTCCCAGATGACCCTGTTTGTGTCAAGTTGACAAATCGTCATCGTCTAACCAGAACATTCTGACTGGCAAATGGGATATCATATGATTTTAATTTTCATTTTCCTGATGTCAAAGGATAGGGATCATTTAGGGTTCTCTGGGCAGGCCCAGTGTAAGAATCCATAATGGTGGGCACTAGAGGCCAAAGAAGGGCTGGTATAGGAAGATATGCTGTGAAAAAATTTCAGTTGGCCATTGCTGACCCTGAAAATGGGAATGGCTTCAAGACAAGGGAAATGAAATTTCTCAACTTTCTAAACTCTGGAAGTTTAGAAAGAACATGATAGATATGATGATATGAATGCCAATGGCCCCCACAGGCTCATATATTTGAGTCCTTGGTCCCCAGTTGGTGGATGTTTAGGGAGAATTCGGTGTGGTCTTTTTGGAGGAGGTGTATCACCAGGGGTGGGCTTGGTAGTTTCAAAAGACCTTGCAAGGCCCAGTCTCTCTCTGCCTCCTGCTTGTAGATCAGATGTAAGTTCTCAGCTACTGCTGCAATATCATGCCTGTCGCCACGGTCCCCACCATGATGGTCATGGACTCACCCTCTGAAACTATAAGCAAGCCTTCAATTAAATGCTTTCTTTTGTAAGTTGCTTTGGTCATGGTGTCTCTTCACAGCAATAGAACAGTGACTAAGACAGTGGGTAACCCAAGGCACTGGCAGAGCATTGTTCTTCAACACTAATTTGTTAAAGCAGCAACAGGAAGCTAAATACAGAGAAACTAAAATAGAAGAAAATGAGCAAATAACTAAAGATGATAATTACAGGTGGTAATAGCTCCCTGGCAGGACATAAACAAGATGATATGAGAGTGTAAAGAATGGAGGCCAGGCCTGAGGGAAGACGAGCAAAGAGAACACTCTAGTCAGAGGGAAAGCAAGCACAAGGGCTAACAGGGTGAGGAAAGGCTCAAGTTGATGAAGAACAAAGATCCTCTAGTGCTAACACATGACTGTGCAGGAGGCCAGAGCACATGCAGAGCCAGGCAGGCCACAATGGCACAGAGAAAAGCACAGGCTTCAAAGAGACAGCGACACTGTGTTTTGTGTTTTCAGGTAGTCACCTAATGGTGTCATGGCGTGGTTCTGGTGCAGAGGAGGGGCTAAGTTGAAACAGGAGCAGTAGCTTTAGAGACAGTGAGGTACCCAAGAGGCTTGTTGATGGATTGGATGTGGATTCTAAAAATGCATTGTAACTTGGCACTAGACAAAAGGATAAGGGGAAAAGGACACCTCAAAGTAAAGGGGTGTGTGTGGACTGGTGTATGCTGGTGAAAAATGGGAGGTAAAGAGAGCACGGGCTCTGGAGAGGCCGAGATGCCGTGAGCTGGCATTTGGAATGTATTAGATTTGCAGTGGAAAGCTGTTAAAATTTTTATATCAGGGAAATAATCTGAACTGAGGTCTGTGATTATATATGACCTCTTCTTTTATTGTGAAGGAGAGAAAAATGATAAGGATATATAAAATTAAAATGCATTGGAGTCAAGAATTAAAAGACGTGATTAAATATTGGTTGAGCTTTTAACAGTTCACTGGGAACCTCACCCTTCTCTTGTATTGCTGAGGATGTTCTTTGTGTCACTCTCNGGCTTGACTTCTGTTTCTTGAGGCCATGCAGTAGCCTGGTTCTGACTCTGGTCTGCAGAGCGTCGTGGCCTGTGCTGGAGTCTCACAGCCTGTGCTGGCATCTCTCGGCCCTTGCTGGTATCTCATGGCCAGTGCTGGCGCCCCATGGCATGGCCTATGCTGGTGTCTCATGGCATGGCCTGTGCCAGTGTCTGGTGGCCTGTGCTGGAGTCTCATGGCCCATGCTGGTGTCTCTGACTGCAGTACTAACCAGCCTCCCTCTTGAGTGTCAAAAGTGTTAGTCTCCTTAGCTATAAAAGTGGCTTTTTAGAGGTTTGCTTACTCAGTACATGTAAAGCCTGAATACTTAGCAAATTTTTGGGTGAGGGTGAGGTCAGGGCTGGCACGGGGACAAAACTGCACAGGGGCATTGATTGACTAAGCTTTTTCCTTTGACAGTAGTAAGAATTTGAGAGTTTGTATTTCTTTCCCCCACACTGGAGAATAAACCTCGTAAGATGTGTCTCTGCCTTTTTAACTTTGTATTTGATGACAGAGTCTCACTAGGTTGCTCAGGTTAGTCCTGATCTCATTCTGTAGCCCAGGGAGCTTTGAACTTGATCCTCCTGCCTCAGCCTCCTGAGTAGCTGGGGTAACAGGTGTACGTCACCAAGCCCAGCTGATAAACATATCTTAAAGAAATTATGCCCTAAGTGAAGCAGATTTTTTTTGTTTATGCTGCTCATAGTGTTCATTTACTATCTGTATGCCTTTCCCAAGAGTGGCCCTATCTGGTCATACTGTCTGTTTATAAGATAAAATGTATAAGAAAATGTGTTCTGGTTCATAGGATATCACTGATTTTCTGGAATAGATTGTGTCCAGAGTATCTATTCTAGACAGAATAGAATGCCCTTTGATTTTTCAGGTAACTCAAGTGAAACAAAATGTCAAGAATTCCTTCATACTTCAATTCATGTCCATTTAATTTCCCAGCAGTCATTTAAAATTAAAATAGAAACAAAATACTGAAAATTGTATTATGTGACATGTTAGCAAGGCGTAAAAGAGTTCTTGGATGTGGTTGGGTCTTAGAACCCTTTTTTCCTATGTCAACCCTACTTCAGTATTTAGTTTTATACTATCACATTTCTTACCAGACTATTCAGTCTATAACTCTAGTTTTTAAAATTGTGTGTATCTCAGAAGTGGAAATCTTTGACAGTACATCTTCTTGCTGGCACCTTCCAGACATTTTAGAAGAACTAAGGAATTTGGTATCATTTGTAGTGTTGTGTTGTAAATCAAACTCTAGTTAGCTGTAAATTCTTTCCAATGCCTCATTAAGAAGTAAATTCTTTGCCAGGTGGTAGAGGATCNCACCTTTAATCCCAGCACTCAGGAGACAGAGGCAGGTCTGTGTAAATTTGAGACCAGCCTGGTCTATATATTGAGTTGTAGGACAGCCAGAACTACATAGTGAGACCCTGTCTCAAAAAAAGAAAGAAAGAAGCTCCTGGGCCAGGAGNTTGGCTCAGCAAATAAGAGCAATGGCATTGCCAACCTGAATGACCTATGTTGGATCTCCAGAACTGACATGGTGGAAAGAGAGAACAAGCTCCCCCAAAGTGACTTCTATATGTGCACCTCCTCATGCACACCCATCCCACACACAAATAAACAAGCAAACAAACAAGTGTTAAAAAAAAATAGAGGACTAAGTTCCAGTTGGGACTTTATCATTGTAGCCTGGGCTTCCAAGTCTGTACAGTGATGAGCAAAGGGACTTTGTCTCTGAGACAGGACTGAGTACTTCACTGCTGACACTGGCCCTTGAAAGAGCTCCCAAGACATGGGTGAGGGCTGTCCTTGGGTCTTAGTGGGGCACTACACATCACTGTCACTCCTGGAAACAAGTGGAGACTCAGTGGTCAGACTGTGAATATGTATTTGGGTTCATGACTTTTTCTTCTCCCTTCTGTGATTTCCTCTCCATTCCAGCAAGTTTATATTATAAACTAGTATTTCTAGGCTGAAGGCATCAGGGAGAACCAAATGAAGTTAATTAGCATAGAATCTGTGTTCCCTTCATCATATTTCTCATCATCATTTCAGCTACTAATCAACAGGTCTCAAAATCAAAGACAGAAAATGATCAAATACTTACTGGTTTGTTTTTGTACAATGAGAAAAAACACCTGGAGTTGACTGTGGTGTAGGTAGGTGGGTGCTACAACGGTAGTGGAGTTTTCTCTTGGGGATTGAAGGCTCTTGCCCTCTGTAGGCATAGACNGCTTCCTGTGCACCATGGGAAAGAAAGAAACTCACCCTGCTCCTTGCCTCTTACCAAGTATTGCCTTTGTGTTGCGTGTAATTTCATGCCTCAGGTGGCTATGAACAGAAAACATGAATGTTGTATGTACGTTGTGACACATTGCTAGCTTTCAAACAGGAAGAACTTTATTAATTCTCTCCTTCCCAGGCCTCACTCCAATCCTCCCATTTCTTCTCCCTCCAACTTCACCCATATCCTCCCCTTCCTCCCTCTCAAATTCATGACCTCTTTTTCTTGATTATTATTTTTATATATATACATATTTATCCATAAACTTATCAAAACAACCTGTTGAGTCCATTTGGTGTTGCCTGTATGTTTGTAGTTTGAGGGCTGACACTTGGAATTGGATAACTAATTAGAAGGCTTATCCCTGGGGAAGACTATTTCTCCTACGCTCAGCAATTGGCAGTCATTAGTTGCCTGTAGCTCTTTGTTTAGGGGTGGGACCCAGTGAGATTTCCCCCTTCTGTGTTAGGATGTCTGTTGATGTTGTCATTGTTCAAGTCTTATTGAGGTATCCTGGGTGTAGCTTCCCTGTCATTTCTAAGAGACACAATCTCACAGCAGACTTCTTGGTCCTCTGGCTGGTAAAGTCTTTTATTCTCCCTTCTGAGATGTTCCCTGAACCTTAGGTCCAGGAGTTGTATTATAGATGTATTCGCTGGGGCTGGATACCTCATGATCAGCTGTTCTTAGCTTTTTGACCAACTGTAGTTTTCTATAGTGGTCTCTGTCTGATGCATAGAGAGGCTTTGTTGAAGGGTAGGAACTACACTTACTGTGGGTATGAGGATAAGTAGAATTCTGTGAACTGGTAGCAGTAGATTCTCTTCTAAGAGCCTTGGTTTCACTAGCCCTGGGAAGCTGGCTAGGTTTTCATTACCAGGCATCATTTGCTCCTGTGGAGCTGGCCTTAAGTCCAATTACAGAACTGTTAGTGCCCAGATATGAGTGCCGCTATTGTACTGTTAGGGACATCTTGCTGTGATGGTCATTGTTGTGGTTCATAAGTGTCACAGCTGGGTAGGATGATTTGGTTGTTCCCCTTCGTTGGCAGCTTGAATAGCACCTTCTAGTACATGAAAGCTAGTTTTATTTCAGTGTTCACACGTGTATATTTACAACATTTACTGCCTTCTTAAATATCATTTTAATCTTTCTCTTTAAGATTTCATTTCATTATCTTTTCAAATTTTTATTATATTTTTATTTTATTGTGTATGTAAACACATGTGTTTCCCACAGAATGAGTACAAAGGTCAGAAGACCCCATGGGAGTTGGTTCTTTCATTCCACCATGTAGGACTAAGGTAGTAAACTCAAGTCTTCAGGCTTAGTAGCAAATGTCTTGACTTGTTGAGCCATTTCTCCAGCTCACACTGCCTTGTTGATTGCTGGTTTTTTGTTTTGTTTTGGTTTGGGCTTTTGGTTTTTTGATGTTTGGGCTTTTGGTTTTTTGATACACAGTCTTCCTACAGCCCTGGCTATCTTGGAACTCACTATGTAGATCAGGCTGTCCTCAAACTCAGATCTGCCTGCTTCTGCCTCCCAAGTGAGTGCTGGGATTAAAGGCATGTGCCGCCACCACCCGGCTTGAATACTGTTTTCAATTGTAACTTTTACTTATCAAAGTTCAAATTCATAATAAAAATATTAAGAAACTATTTCCTTGAATTCCAGTTAAGTTTCCTGAAATTTGTCTCTAGCAGCAGTGTGCTAAAAGTTATTTCAAACTTTAACATTTAAATTTTATCTTTGTTAAAGTATTTCAAAGCAAGGTAAACATTCAAATCCTATGAAAAGAATTAAGCAGGTAAACAAGTGACTCATTATCTCATTTCCTCCTTTCTATGTCCTTCTGGACAGTATCAATTAATACTGTTCTACATATATAAAGTACTATATGACATTTGTTGTNACCCCTGCAAGAATGGAATCAAACTTTTATAAAGGGCATTTGTATGTATCAGTAAAAGGGGATGGCTCTCTGATGAGTGTTAATGGGTTTTGTAATTAAAATAAGTTTACTGATAGAGATATGTATGTTTGCACACATGTGTAAGTGAGTTTGTAAGCTAAATGCTAAGGAATTTGTCTTATCAATAGGTAAACATTTTTAATTTTGAAAAATATTTACCAAATTAATTCTATAGTGTTTTCCTTCGCCCTTGCTTATACCATTTTGTTCTGGACCTTTTTTGGCCAATATATTAAACTTCTGTCTATCCATCCATCCAGTAGATAATGACAGTTAGTGATAAACATGGATAGTCTCTGAGTTACAATGGCCCAGTTTAGGATTTTTCAAGTTTACAATGGAATGAAAATATATCAGTTCAGTAGGGCCATGCTCTGGTCTTTTCCTGGACTAGCCATTTGTGGTATGAAGCTATCTTACCATATAGACAGCAATGAACCATAACTCCTGCTCAGCCTGTGAGCCCTACGGTGAGTAACTGATGTTTTCAACTGAAGATGGATCCATTTGGATAAAATTCAATGATAAGTTGAGGATTTCATCAGGAGTGTATGCAGTATTGTGGTTGATGGGGTCTGTAAATTTAAATAGTGGTCAGAGAAAACCACCAAGCAGTGAAATTGGGTAGAGGGACAGAGCATGAATGCCTTGACACAGAAGACGGTGCAGCGAGTGTAAAGTAGATNATGTCTGAGTGAGAAGGACAAGTGGAGAGTGGTTCCTAAAGGGACCTCGGGTGTNGTGAAGGAAGTGGAAAGCCATTGGTGGATGGTCTGAGCAGAGGAGGAGTGAGGCGCCACTGCTGCTTGAGGAGTGCTTGGGTTGCTGTGCTGAGAATGATGGTAAGGAGGTCAAAGCAGCAGCAAGGACATGAGAGAGGAACCAGCTACATAGTGTTCTGAGAGACAGGGCTGCTGTGGTAGGGTGGCCATGGCAAGTAAGGAGTCAGTAATAAGTGCTATACCCTTGGTGTTTCCCTCCAGATTAGACGGGGTATGAGAGAGAGAAAGCAGCCAAAAGTGCAACTGAAGGCTGTAACCTGAGCAGTGGAAGAATGGGGTAGTATAGCTTACTGAACCCAAACAGCAGCAACAGTGGAGTTACCATTTACTGAAGATGGGGTGACTGTGAAAGGCCAGGAGTTGGGTTTGGGTTGTGCTGAGTTTCTGCTGAAATGGAGCTGTTCAGTCAGCATTTNGTATGCAAGCCTGGGATTTATAGAACTTTGGCTGGGGTATAAAGCCAGTGAACAAGGGTCATTGAGAAAAGGGGAGCCAGACTGAAGTCGAGGAGACGAAAGATCTGAGAAAGCAGCAGCTGGGGAACTAAGGGGAACCCCGCTGCCAAGAGGAGAGGCTGTTTTCTAAAGGAGAAAGTCATGGGATGTGACAAGTGTGCGGTAGATCAAGTGTGTCATTGGATTTGTGTGACTGTCCTTCACAGTCATGACAATGGCTAGGACTGGAGTTTGTTCAGTTAAAAACAGGAAGAAACTCTTTTTTCCAGGAAATTTTGTAAGCAAGAGAAGTGGAGCCATGGAGTTGGGAAAGTGGGAATTTTGAGATGAAGAAGAGCAAGAAAGTNGCAAGTATGTGAAGGGGATTGCAGCGGTCAGGTCCACCTGTGTAATAATCCCATTTGGAGTACAGCTCGTCTTTGAGTGTTTGCAGGCCGTTCCTGCTACTGTGTGTATATTTTGCATATTATTTTTTTGTAACTGNTCTTTTCTTTACGGGTATTTAAGGATTTTTCTGTGTCATTAAGAAGTTGGCTTTCTCTCATGTTTGCAGATATTGTTCAGGTTTGTGCCTGGCTTGAAGCAGCCTTGCTTGATCTGAAGCTGCAAGGCTTTACCTTATTTCTTCTAGAGTTCACCAAGGTAAACTCTGATTTGTGTGAATTTCAATGTGGTGGAAATAGTGAGCTACAAGGTTCTGGGTTTACTTTTCCCACATAATTTTAATTGAAAACTTCTTCCTACACTAATTTAGACTTGTGTTTGTGTGAGGATCTGTTGTGGACTGTAGTCGAGCCCATGACTGCCTATGCCTGTGAAAGTACAAAGCCACATTTGCTGCTAGTGACAAGTCTTTGTCTACTCACAACTCTCATTGCTGTGACTTTTTCTGATTTTCCTAAGTATTTTTATTTTCTCAGATAATACTAACAGTATTCCTTGAGACTATGTGTATAGTACTCTACTAAGTGTTTTACTTATATAATAGTTTCCATCACTATGGTAACCATGCTAGAGACATATCCCCAGCTTATAGTGGAGGGAGCTGGGGTATGCAAAGGATAGGACACATCCCAAAGTGATGGGGAGGGTAAGTGGCAAGGCTGTGGTTTGAACCAGGCAGCCTGACCAGAGACTAAGATTCTCCCTCTAGATGAACTCTGGAGCATTTGGGTCCAAATCACTTACATTTGTCATCCATATGGCAGGCTTAGTATTTTCATAAGAATTGTGCTGTTATAGAATATTTTAGGTAGAATTGATGTATTTATAATATAAAATCTTTCTTATCCAATAAGATGGACCTTTTCATTTATTTGTTTTGGCCTTTGGTGGAATGCTAAAGTCTTCATGTAAGACCTTCCTGTCCTTAAGCTTGTCCTTCATACACTGTCTTTTGTGTGGTTCATATTAGTGGAATTTTTCCTTCCATTGTATTTTCAGCTGGTTGTTGTTGACATATTAGAAGGTTATTAATGTTTTCAATTTAAATCACAAGTGTTTACCAGTTTTCTTAATGCTAATATTTAGTCCCATTTTTCTGAATTTTCCAGAAATAGTATACTACCTACAAATAA
The DNA here is from genome assembly GCA_001675575.1 of Neotoma lepida. Lineage (NCBI taxonomy): Eukaryota > Metazoa > Chordata > Mammalia > Rodentia > Cricetidae > Neotoma > Neotoma lepida. Next base: position 4,873 of record LZPO01028488.1, on the reverse strand, counting down.
TAAACTTTTTCGTTTCATTCATAATTTCTCATTTATTCTTTAAAAAAATGAACTGTTTTAAAACATTGTTAATAATGACAAGTGTTTTTATCTTATAAATATCTGTAGTACATAAATATATATCATGATACTAGCTGGTTTATTTATTACTATATTTTGTGTGAAAGTGTGTGTCTTTGTGTATGTGTGTATGTACAGCTATGGTGTGTGCATGCATGTGTGTGCAGATGCAAGAGCCTTACATATACACAGACCAGAGGAGGACATCAGTGCCCTACTCTATCACTGTCCTTATTCCCATGAGTCAGTGTCTCTCAGTGGACCTAGAGCTAAGCTGGTAGCCTGTCAGCCCCCTCCTCTGTCCTCACTCTGCCTCCCCAGTGCAGGCATCACAGGCAATCCCAGTCATGCCCAGCATTTTACTTAGGAGGCTTGGGTTTGGATCCCGGAACCTGTTTGTTTAGCAAGCACCTATGCAGCATCTCTCCAGTCCTAGTATTGTTCCCCAGACAGATATCAGCAAGGAATGATAATTATTTTTCCAAATGCCTTTCAGACTTTATAGAAGTCATTCTTTCTATTTCTATGTTAATAAAGTCTCATCTGTTTCATGGTGTGGGGTAATGTTTGCTTTATTCTTTTAATAAATTAGTGACTTTCTAGTTTCGTNAGTTGTGACTAGTAAACTGCTCTTCGGTTGAAGGGGATATGCCTGAGTGTCATTTCAGAGCTTAGATGACAATTATGCTGCCTCAGAGAACAGCTGGGGTGCTCCTCTGTGTGCTCTTAAGAAGCATCAGAACTATCAGGCCTTGGAAGAAAATCTCCAGGGAAGGCTCTGGCAATTTGGGGACGGTTAGTTAGCTTTTGGTAACTTCCCAGTTTTATTCTGAAGTGTCAAAACTATAATCATCTATATTTTCCTAGAAAGAATTTTCATCTAAGTTATCAAATTTACTTGCTTAGACTTACAAAAACATTTATTTATAAAACACTTTAAATTCCTTTATAATTAGTTACTTTAATTTCACTTGCTTCTTTTATTCACATGTGCATGGGTGCATGGGTACATGGGTTCATGTGTGTTTGGGGGGGGTTTGCTGGGGATCAAACCCAGGACACACACATGCTTCTACTGAATTATATCTCTTGCCCATTGTATTTTGATATTGTATGTTTGTGTTTCTTAGTTTTTCTCCACAATCAACTAGACTGTTGAGTCATTTATAGCATTTGGTCCTTACAGACTTTTGTATTGATTCATCAGAACATGGCCTGTATAGTTTTGATTCAATAAGTCTGTGTTTTATTTTCAATTCTGTTTCATACTTCTCTTGGGTTTGTCATACTAATATTCCATAAGTCACAGTTCATGTAAGTTAAAATTATTCTTTCTATAAAGACACAGTCTGGCTATGAAGGGAGTATTAGTTATTTATAAATTGGTATGAATTATTTTAGCACAAATACTTTGTAACATGCAGTCCCTGTTTCTGGAACNGAATTAGTTGAATGTATTGAGACTTGGCTCTCATGTTTTATCTCCCTGCTTGTTAGCTGAGTCTGTTCCAGCTGAGATTCGTACTGTGTGGATGGGAGGTTTAANAAGGTGCTAGAGTGCAGGCAGGGGACTCNTGGAAGGTGAGGAAGGACCAAAGGACTGAGAGTGCGCTGAAGACAACTCCTGTGAGTTTCTAGTATTTTTTCTGTAATGAGAGACAAGGAAAAAGAAACTAGGATTCTACAAGTGATGACAACCCTCTGCCTTTGCCTATCAGTTTTCACTCTATTAATAGCTTGTGTCTGAAGGCAGTGAAAACCACCAGGCCTCTGCAGGGAGAGTTCACAACCATTGCCTTTCACTGGAGTTAGGTTTTAAAAGATATTTGAATATATAAACATTTTATGATTACTGCTCAATTGAATGTGTAGCCTTGATTAAGAAGAGTGTTACAGAGTGATTAAAACCAAATTGGTGAAGCCACCACTGTCATTAAACCTGACATGTGCTTGGCACGTGAGTGCTTGAAACCTAGTTCAAAGCCCATTTTTGTTTTTCTTTTAAATGTGAATAATATATACCTTGTACATTATTATGTTACCTATGTCTTACATTAAGTGTGTATACTATTTTATCATTATATAGTGAAATGCATGAAGATAATAAGTTAATGTTATCTGTCACTGAGGTAAAAAGCCAGGTCAAGTCATATTTTCAGTGTGCACCAAGTATAGTATGTATGTACTTCTTTCCTGGAATACTGTCATGTACAGAACATTTCTCTGGCCCGTGGGTCATCAGATAGTCTCTCCTTTTCCTTCTCTGTGTTTATTTACTATGGTTGGAAGAAGGGATCCCCAACCCCCCATTTTCTGGAATCATCAATAACATTTACTTACACTAGTTTCTTCAGTGACAAAAGTGTGGCCCCATATTCAGCCCTACAAATGAGTCAGTACCTATTGTACAGGCAGCACTCTAGGTGCTGTCTTTACAACATCACACACGTGCACACACACACTCATATGTAAATGTATGTCACGTATGTATAAATGTTATTTTCGCCCCTACTAATAGAAGTTCTCAATTTCCCTACCTTTTTCTTCATAGTACACATGCCTAAATTTGTGCTGTTCTCAGCACCANTCTAAGACATGTAAAATATTTTTAATAGAAACTGAACCTACTTGCTCTGGACACTTCAAAGCTTTTCTAAGACTCTTACCCCGTGGCTGTACACTAGCCTGGTGAATACAGAGCCACTCTGTTAGATGCAGTCTTGGTTTGTAAGGTTCGCTGGTAAGACTTTCCAAGGAGAGGCTCTATCTTTCTGCTATGAGGATGAGTATTTTAAGAGGGTAGATGAGAATGGNTAAGATGTAGTTAAATTAATGTTCTCACATAATGAAAAACCTCTGGAAAGGAAAGCCTTTGCATACCAAAGCATATGTTGAAATGTGACCTTAGCTTGTCTCGTGTATCATCTGACAAGAACTGAAGATTCCAAAGTTAATCTTTCCTNTCTAGCCTCCCAAAGTGGCTTCCTCTGGGCAGGCTGAGTGCTGTGCAGTCCACAGTGAGTCACTGTGGTGAGAGTCTTTCTTTATGAAGNACTGAGGTGACCGTGCAGTGGCTGAGGTTGAGGGCACTGTGCTCAGTTCTAAAACCATATGCATGGAATCTGTTGGATATTTTCATTACCATCATATATTACTATATTACTTAAGGAAAGGGGGTTCATAGAGAATTTTAACTGGTGTAGTTAATACAATGCGATGTGCAAGAAATTAAGTAATTTAGGACATATTTGAAAGATTTATTGGCTATAATGATGATATTACCCAGTAGTATACTGTTATATCATTATAAAATGCAGTGGTTAAAATTATTTTGTCCATTTGAAAATATTTTCAGCAGCAANTTGTTCAATGTGTAACTGAGAATCCCTAGGACAGAGAAGCAGCAAATGTGCATAACAGTGTCCATCACTAATGCAACAGTCTTCCATGAGGAAGCATCACACACACTACAGCCTGTGGTGTTTGAGTCCAACTCTGCAACCTTGTGCAAATTTCTCATCTATTATAATCATGTGTAGACTAAAGAGAGATGCAATAGTATCTTCTTGGGGTTGCACTAAAGATTCGGAGAGGAAGGGAAAGTGGGAGCAGCCACAGCAAACACAAGAGCCTTAAATAATACCACAAGAACTAGTTCTAAGTCAGTAGTCATTAACCACATGTGGTNATAATAAGAATGCATTCAACATTTTCCATTTCTTACTGAAAGCCATGTTATATATTATAAGTCACAGTGAAAGATTTTTATTTTATTATTTTATGTGTACAAGTGTTTATGCCCACATGTATGTGTGTGCAAAGAGTCCCAAAGAGTCCCAAAGAGTCCCAAAGAGGGCTTTGAATCCCCAGGAACTGGGGTTACAGACAGGGTTGAGCCACCTTGTGAGTGCTGGGAATTTAACCCAGGTCCTCTGAAAGAACAGCCAGTGCTTTTAACCATTGAACCATCTCTCCAGTTCCATGTTTAAAGATTTTAAAAACTACCTTTTCTTTTATCCTTGCTTGTTAAATATCCATTGTTTTAACTAAATTCAGAGTCAGGATGGTCACCTATAACTGAGAATATACCTCTCTTAATGGTAATTAATGGTACCAAAATATGCTTGGAGGAGAGGAAGTAGCTCTCCTGTCCTGTACAAGAACCCAGCTCTAGTTTATAACAGTATACTTCAGAATAACTTGGAGAAGAGTTTAAGGTTTGCAATACATGGAGGTGATAGCACATGAGGATATGGACATACTAATAGCCCTGACTTGATCATATATGTACGGTGTATTTGTATTGAATTACTATACCCTTTATACCAAGGCTTTGTAAATGTTTCTATTCATGACCCTTTTTACCCAGGATATTTTTACATGAGCCTGGTATATAACTATAGAAAGTAGGTATGTTAGTTGCTTTTGTGTTGCTGTGGTAAAACACCATGACCAAAGGCAACTTATAAAAGGAAGACTTTTATTTGGAGTTACAGTTCCAGAGAGATAAGAGACTGTAGAGGTGGGGAGGCATGGCAGTATGTGTCTGGAGCAGAAAGCTAAAAGCTCACATCTCTTATTACAAGCATGAAGCAGAAAGAGCAAACAGGAAGTGGCATGAGGCTTTAAACTCTCAAAACCAATGTCCCCAACAATATAATTCCTCCAGCAAGGCTGCACCTCCCCATAAGCTTTCCATACAGTGCCATCAACTGGGGACCAGATGTTCAATGCCTGAGCCTATGGAGGACATCTTGTTCAAACTACCACATTAGGTATACAAATCGAGGATTTGCTGAAAAGAAATCATAAA
>LZPO01028486.1:16192-26929 GCA_001675575.1 Neotoma lepida | reverse complement strand
AAAAAAGAATATGAGGCTTGGTGGAGTGTTTAGTCAGAACTGAGGTTATAAGCAAAGGCCAGCCAACAAGGATAAGAAGTGCTAGAAATTCAGTATATCCATATACATCAGGTTGCTTAATGTTTTTAAATGTCTTGCAGATATGTGAGAAATAGAAAANAGAAAATGAAATGATATAAAGACAATGTATGATGAAAATTATATTATTATATTAAAACATAATAGATTATAGTAAAGATAAAGCAACAAATATTTTTAAAATGTAGATAATACTATTGGGGATATAATTAAATTGGTGAAATTAATACAAAGGCATAAGGAACAGGGCTTAGCAAATTGGATTACAACAAATACATATTATTATAGTAGTCCTTGTTATTGAGAGTTCATACTTAATAGCAAAAGCAAGGCAGAGTAACACTATCATGTAATTCATTTAACNATCCACAGATTNGCAAATTTTGAAAATAAATATGCAGTAATACATTTAATATTGTAAATTAATGTTTATATTTCTATATAAACTTTGAGAAATGATCACAAATAAGGGCAGTAAATATAATACAAGTAAACATTAATAATATTATTAGACAAAATAATTCTCCCCCCACACCATTAGAAGAGTAAGGTGGTAAAAGTTAAGTGAAGATTAATGCTTCAGAATTTCTTGAACTCAAAGATAACCNATTGAATGAACATCATAACTTATTTTACAAGCCTGAGTAATGTGCTGAGTGAAGATATATAGTAATAATATAATTATATCAATAAAATTAATGAACATCATCTATAAGCTGATGACTTTCCCCATTTGGCCATCAGTTCTACAATACCAAACATCAACTAAACATTAATAAAACCAGCAAGTCTTCTGTTTGTGCTGTAGCTATCATTGATAACTGCATAATCCCTTCCCCAGCAAGTTCTTTCTCCAGGTTTCCCATTTCAGGTCCCACACNGAGGTACTTTCAGTTGCTCTAGCCTTGAGTTCTTTCTCATATTGTATACCCATCCGCACTCTCCACTGGCTCTCTGTGTGACATAAACTCATAATCTGATGCGTCTTAGGCGCAATGCTGTCACCCTTCTTGTCATTTGTATTTGAACTTCCCCCAAAGATNCGCTAAAGACTTAGTCACAAGTGTGGTTTTATTAGGTCGTAGCCAGTAAATCTTAAGAAAACGGAGTGTGATAAAATGAATTCAGATAATTGGGGGTGTGTCTTGAAAGAAATACTGGGATCTTGGCTGCTTCTTTTCTTTCTTTTCTCCCTAGACACCATAACAATTTTGTTCAACCAGGTATTTCCTCATCATGATGTTTAAAGTTGCCACAGGCACACATGCAAGACAAAGTCAGCCAGCCACGAACTGAAACCTAGAATCGCAGCAAAAACAAACCTTTCATCCCTTTGAGCTGATTATCTCACTTGCTTTGCACAGAACCAGGAATCTGCCTCATACAACGATANTTTACCTTGTCTAGAAAATCGCTTAACATCTTCATGGGTGTTTTTGCTTCTGCTTTGACCTATTTCTCTCAATCTCTTCTCAGTGAAGAGGGATCGTGATCTTGTCACAATCTAAAATAAATTGTCTCTCTGTTCTGAACAAAACAACCCAGTGACTTCTAAGTAAAGGCCAAACTCCCTTTTCATGCATCATACACCTGGCTAGCTACTCCTTGATGCCGTGCATTCTGGAGATCTCCATGTCACACTTAGTCTTATGCTTCTCTTCTCTCCTTGCCATCTCTTGGTCACCTAACGGACTTCCCGTTTCCTGTTTCTGCTGTTCTCTGTCTGTCTGACTACTAACTTTCCGGTCTTCAGTCATCAGTCACCTTTACTGTGAGGACATCCCTGATGAGTTAACTGTATGTAGTACTTTCTGGATACTTCGTTCTGCTCCCTGCTGCTTTCCCTAGNGTTTGTTGTTAAGTAGGTTTGATTGCTGATCGTTTCTGCCACTGGGACCTTTGATANTGTGGACCTTTGACATCTTCACTGCTGAATCCTCGTTTTTCTCACCCATTTCATCTCAGTTTTTAATCAGAACATTTTCTTATCATTGTGTACATGTTCAGACAGTTAAAAATATAGCTCATAAATATATGCATTTATGGTGAGGTGATATAAAAATTTAAANGTTTAAAGTTAGGAATGTGTTAACTATCACAATATACACTNCNACATTANATATATAATTATTATGTTGTATCTAAAAATCTAAAAATAGGTATTTCAAATAAGCATACTTAAATTTTTAATATGTGCAAAAACATTTTTGTCCTGAAATATTTAAAAAATATCACTTAAAAATTGAGTTAGCTGGGCATGGGGGCACACACCTTTAATCCCGGCACTCAGGAGGTAGAAGCAGGTGGAACTCTGTGAGCTTGAGGCCAGCCTGGTCTACAAAGTGAGTTCCAGGACCCCCAGGGCTATTACACAGATAAACCTTGTCTTGAAACATCAAAAAAAAATTTAGTTGTATGACTGTATTTTTTATTGATCATTAAATCTATAGAAAATTAGCCTGCCATTAAGATTATTTTCCATTTAATTTTAAATATTTATTAAAACAGATGAATCTATAGTTCTGGCATAGAATAGATACACAATGAATATATGTTGAGTGAATAACTGAATGAATTTCAGGTACAAAAAAAAAGACAAGTAAAAATAAACCATGTTTCATTCATAGATAACAGCAAATATTGCTTAAATACAATGAGAGGAAGAAGATCAATGATAAAAATCAGGCATTGACTATTAAGTAGAGTAAAGAAAACACAAATAAAATCTACAAGGCGCAGGACGGTGGTGGTGCACGCCTTTAATCTCACACTTGGGAGGCAGAGGCAGGCGATTTTCAGTTCTACTGTATTGATCAATGTGTTTATTTTTATGCCAGTATCATGCTGTTGTTATTAGCATAGTTCTGTAGTTAAATCTTGGAGAGTAATACCGCTAGATGTTCTTTTTATTGTTCATGACTGCTTTAGCTATCCTAAATGTTGTACATAGGATTAATATTTCAATTTCTGTTAAAATTGTGTTGGAATATTCATGGATATTGCAATGAACCCATATATTGCTTTTGGTAAGATGGCTATTTTCACAATGTCAGTTTTATCAGTCAGTGAACATGATATTCATTTCTATATCTGCTATCATCTTAAATTTCTTCAATGTGTCTTAAATAATTTTTTATAAACATGTTCCTCTTCCTTGGTTAGAGTTACGCTAAGTTCTATTTTGAGGCCATTGTAAAAGGTATTGTTTCTTTGATTTCTATCTCAGTATGTTTGTCGTCTGTATATGGACCGGAAATTAATTTTTGTGTATTAAATTTGTATTTTACTACTGTGCTGAAAATCTTTATCAGTAGTAGGAATATCCTCATGGAGTTTTAGGGTCTTCAACTTATAAAATATTNTGATCCACAAATCAGGAAGGCTTCAAAGATGCTAAGAATGTCATACACTGTTTCTGAAACCAAATCAGGCATAAATTAAAGTATTTATCCTATCTATACATATATGTGTATATATATGCACAAACAGAAAAAAGAATGATATCGCATTGCAATTAAGGAGCAAAATAGCATGTAAGTAAATTTATAAATATATAAATAAATAAATTTATGCTGTAAAATAAATTTATTTAGTTATTTACTAAATAATCACACTTAATAATCCAATTTTCTACTCTGAAAATCATTGAAGGCAAATAATTTAGACCTGTAATTTTCTGAAGCTGATAAATTTAAATTTTATAAAATATTAGAAATAATTAAAAATGATAAGTCTACAAATGTTTTCTAATAGTACAATTAGTTTCTGTTCACATCTGTGAGTGCTTGTTTCTTATACAAATTACAAATCAATAAACTTCAAGAGAAATATTTGATTGTCTGATTTATGCAAATTGCTTCATGTAGTTTTAATTAAGTTGTCACAGCAGTTTGGCTTCTAATTCGATTATCTGAAGCTATTTTCCTTAACCAGGATTTATGAAAATGTTAGCTTAGTTCCCCATTGTAAATGGCTTTATGATCAGGACTCATGATCCATTTCTTTAATTTAACACATTTTACTTTGGTGTGCTTCAAACTCATGCCATGTATTATATGATTGAAGCTCTTGATATTCTCTCTCTCTCCATTTATATAAGATACATTACAATATATTATATATAATGCATTATATATAATATAATTTCTAGATCATATACTATAATATATATTATAGTGANTAGATCATAANGCAAAATGTAAGGATTCTTTCATTTCCTGAAAAAGTTTAACTCAAACTATTTATTTGTTATATAAAACAATAAACCTTTTCCATAAATTTATGTAATATTTTTATGTTTATGTCCTGTTCAAATAAACATGAAAGTTATAAGAAAATGATAAAAATATCTATGGTCAGTTTTTAAAAAAANTTTTTGAGAACTTCATACATGAGCATCTTCTCTATATCACTTCTACCTTCCTCCCCCTCTCCCATGTCCTCATCTCAAGTTCATGATCTCTTCTGTAATTATTGTCACATGTCTTTCTGTCTGTCTGTCTATCTATCCATCCATCTATATATCATCTATCTATTCATTTATCTATCTATCTACCATCTCTCAATCTATCTCTGTGTACATATATGTATAAATAACCTACTGCGTCCATTTAATTTTTTTGCATATTACTAGTGTCCTAGGCTGATCACTTTTAATTGGAGAACTTATAGAGAACTCATCCCTGAAGGAAACTGATTCTCCCTCTCAGAGTACACCTGTAACTCCTCATCTATGGGAGAGAATATGTGGAATTTCCCAGTGTTGCATATCAACTGTTGTCATTGTGCAGGTATTGTCTAGGAAACCACATTGAAGTGAATTCGTAAGGGCATTTTGTCTGTCATATTAAAGGGGCACAAACATCAGGTGTCCTGGGCCCCTTCCTTAAAACACCTGTATGGCCCCACTTCTGTGATGTTTCTTGAGCTTTATATGCAGCAATTACAATGNAGATTTATCAATTTGGCATGGACACTTAACCATAACGTATTTCCTGCATGTTGACCTGTTGTGGATCTCTATGATAGGATACATCTGCTGCAAAAAGTAGTTTATTTAATGAGGGATGAAAGTGACACTTACCTATTGGTATGAGGATAAGTATTGAAAACAAAATAGCAGTAGTAGGTTCTCATCTCANGTCTATGACTTCTTGAGCCACAGGTAGATGGCTAGGTATATAATAGTAACACAAATTTGCTCCTGTTCAGCAAGCCTTAAGTCCAACTATACGATGTTAGTTTACCCTAAAAATAAAACTGTCTCTATTGCACCATTGTGAGCATCATGCTGATTCAGTCATTGTTGGGTTTCTNGCTCTACAGCTAGATAAACCAATAATTGTTCCTTTCCCTTGAAAAATTTCATACTGTGTCCTGAGGCTATGAGAGCTGCATCTCAGAGAGGCTAGGTAAGCTCCAGTCTGATCNTTCCATATACTGTGTCTTAATTATGCACTGTCTTTAGAAAGAAGCCCTTACCTTTGTCCAATTTGGGGAGACAACCAAGGACAACAGCAATGCCTGCCCTGCTTTGAGGAGCTCTTAGACTTTTCTGTTCAACAACTTGTGAAGTTTTCTATGACTGGTCCTAGCTTATTCTTTCAACTAGAAATGTGTGATTGAGGGAGGGGGTAATATCACACTAACTGCCATAATTTCATTTGAAATATATATTTAAGAATATATATAATATGTAATTTTAGATGAATATGAAATATGATTTTCTATGTCATTTTTAAGCATCTTAGACTTATTTTTCCTCTCTCTCTTCCTCTGTATTTTTCTTTTATATAATGTCCCTCCATTTTTCCATTTCCTGTTCCTTTTTAAAATTTCACACTACATACATACACATACACACACACACAGAGACACACACAAAATGTACTAAATAAATACCCATGTGAGGTTCCTTTTTAATAACACTCCTCTCTCTCTCTCTCTCTCTCTCTCTCTCTCTCTCTCTCATCATATCTGTAACTGCATGTACAGCTAACATATGGAGGTCAACTTGTAAGGACAACTTGTAAGAGTTCTCCCCTTCTACTTTGCTGGTTCTATTAATATAACTGAGGTCATCATCATTAAATGTGAGTGACTTTACACAGGGAGCCATCTCACTCTCACCATCCTTAGTCTTTCTTTGAATGTGTTGAAAAACTCAGGCAAACTTCAGCAAATACCAAAGTGTATATTTTTTATTGGATGATAGAATAAAAAAAATAAAAATATCTGCCTCACAATATTTTGATCAATACTTCTCAGCCAAAAGTTGTCTCTTGTCTCTGCAAATGTATGATGTAAATAAAGGAAACATAGTAGGTGCTTATCATCTCTATAACTTGTACCCTGAAAATAATTCCAAACTAAGCTCCCCAAAATTTGGAAAATCAGTTTACATAACTGTTCTTATAGAAATAATTTTCAATTGTGACTCTCTTGTGTTTCATTTTCTTTCATTTATTTTCTTATTATTTTGTGTTTAATGGGAAAGACAGGGAGTTAAGGAACTTTGCCATCACACTCAGCAGAGACTAATTTGTTACTTCACCAATTCCTTGAATTATGCTCTAATTAGATATGAGATCTGTAGAAAAGAATTTACAAATCACTAAGTTGTAAAGGACAACAACTTGAAGGATGTAAATGGATCAGCAGGAAATAAATCAGTGGAAAATACAAATTTTANATCGCTAAGTTGTTAAGTTGTTTAAAGGCACATCCTTATTAGATAGTGATTTACTGGTTCTTCCCAGTAGCTCAGATCTCTGAGAAATGCAAACTACATAGCAGGTTAAAGAAATCATGGGAAAACTCCCTGGTGGTGCCTTGACAGTGCTAAAGTTTTACACTTTAAAAGGTAAATACATGAACACATTGATTGAGTCATTAGGCATCTACTCTACAAGCTAATAAGCAGATTCCCTGAGCTTGTTCAAAGTGACATTTCAAAATGTCACTGAAGTCATTTGTCTAAAATTACATTTTTATATTTTTCACATAAACCTAAGTAGCCATGTATCTGTTAGGAATTTTAATGTAAGTTTTACTTGATTCATAAAGGAGTGAATCTGTCCCTAGTCATTAATGTTTTTGTACTATGTTGTTCTAGAGTATAACTGTAATTGTTTGATAAGATCTAATGTAACATGAATTATATAACAATATTTTAAACTCAATGTTATCTGATAATTTAAAAATAGGCAACTATGTTGTCAATATATATTTATTTTGTTTCTAATTGACATTGTATTGCATTACTTGTTTTTTGTTTTGTTAGATAATTAACTATTTTTCTACTAACCACCCATAGTATAGAAGTTCATAGACATACCTGTATCTAAATGTTGAACTAGTAATCTTTATATGTGTTTGTGGTTTGTTTGTATACTTGTATATGTGTACATACATACATACATACATATAACAAATCATTGATTAATGCAAATATGTGTACATATCTATATATCTATATAAATATGGATTTAGAAAGGCAACTCAATTACAGCTGTTTTCAGGGATGGGAATGTTGTAAAGTATGGACTAATGATAGAGAAATTAATGGTATAGATACAGCTATTAATATCCATCAAATACAATTTTGTATATATATATTCACATACACACACACACATATATATATATATATATACAAAACTTTTAATACTTTCTCTATGATCAATACTTTCCCACTGTAATGATGTGACCCTTAAGCTTCTGTCATGAAGAGTTATAATTCATTTTCTCATCCTTCAGTTCTGGCGTGATTTTTATGTCATGCATTATCAAATATAGTGAAGGAAACGTGATAATGCTCCAGCCAGAACTGAAGTCTGAAATGGAGTTTACCACTTCTGGTAACTATGGGAAAGCTGCTAGTCACATGCTAAATCTCCTTCAGACATAGTGGAAAATAATAGACTACATGAAATGCACCTAAGGAGCTCCCACAAGGAAGCAAACTGAGGACCTGGAAGGAGTTGGGAAAGAGGAAACTGTAATAAGAATACGTTGGATGAAAAATGGATTTTTAATGTAAAGTAAATAATAAAATATAAAAAAGATTTTGATTATCTTGGTCTCTAATGCTTTGTTTTTCAAAAATCACATTGATAAATAGAATTCTAGTAGCCATCTGAACCAAGAAAAATACCCGTGATATTCAAACTTCTGTGCTGAAAAAAATAGTGTGAAAAAGTAGACCACTCTATTTCTGATTTTATGTAAAAGCTATCTTGATTCTCCACCAGTATCAATTTCAGGTTTCTTTGAAAATTAGAAGTTAATTTATAGTGTATTTAGACCATTATTATATTTCTTATGCAAATAACTCCAAACCTAATAAATTTTTAACAACTAGTAATAACTTTATTTATAGCAAATAATAAAGGGATGACTTACACATCANCAATTAAAATGTAAACAATGCAATGGAAATTTTCAGCCAAATCTATTTGTAACATAAAGCTATGTAGACAATGAACAGAAAATTAAAAAAGTAAAAACACAGNTTAATTTATGACTTCATGTCTAGTAGTTTCAGCTGTTTTATGCTGTTCCTGTGTTTAATGTGCATATGTTTCTATCATCCTTTCTGCAGCAAACCTGAACAAGTTTAGNCAAGTAACCATGTTATCATGAATGTCAGAGAGGCTTACTTAACCCCACACGTATCTGAAGGCCTGTNGGGAGTCAATGAGTGCAGAGAGAAGGAATTTCCTTTAATTCAGGGTTATAGCCAATGTTAGCCTTTTGTGCTCCAACAAATAGCCCTCCCCCCACTCATGCTCATGCAAGCAACCATGGTTAATCTCAATGGATGAAAATATAAAAACATATAATACATTAANGTAGGAGGGGCTTGGGAAGATGAAAGGTTTCAGCTGGAGAGATGGACAATGCAAGAGGGTAATGGAGGCAAAAATGACCAAAATTCAGCACAAACATGCATGGAAGTGTCCAAAAATTAAAAAACAATAAAATAGCTAAAATNTAGAGAATGGATGTTTTAGCTCATTAAATTTCTTGAACTCTAAGCAGCAGGCAACATCAGTTCAGCCTCATTAGATTAGTGAACACTTTGATCGCATAATGTGAAATGCTGTTGAGACTATATTATAAGCAAAGTCCTTTTAGACTCATAGAGGGATTGTAAAGCTATTTTGGTTAGTGATTTGACAATATCTAATTAATTTAGTTATTCATTCCCCTCTGACTCTACAATTCTACTTATTGAAACACATGACAATTAAATATCTTTACACTCTTAATGCCAAACTCTACTTTTATAAATATTTTCATCAAAGTACAGCAGTTCTGCAGTGTACTTCTGACACAAAAAAAGGCAAACTCAGTCAAAACATCCACACATAAAAAATAAGGGATTTTATTTTTCATTTACAAGAACTCCTGACACATGGCAACTAACCAGAAAGAGCTCAAAATGGTCCAATATGTACAATTTCAGCAGTAATAATAAAAATGAGTATAAATAATGCTGCCAAAAATATCCATTAGTCAATATTAATGCACCTTATTGCTTGAGTGAAAAAGTAGAATAAAAAATATAGTTTTTCCTCTTAGAAGAATTACAGTTATAAGAAATAGACATAATGTTTATAATAGAAAATCAACATTAGGAGATACTTGCTGTAATTATTGCTGCAAAATTCACCACTAAGCACTAAAAGTAATATATGAGAATTAGGAAAGAAATATGATACTAACAGAGTCTACAAATATCTTCTCTAGGAAATTTATTGCCAGAAGAATGCTGTAATGTTACAGTTAAGAAACTTGGTGAACACCATTTTAAACAAGATATCAAGCTATCATCACCATTAGTAAGAAAAATTGACCTGATAAGCCTTCTGATTTAAGACATAGAGAAAGGACGAACTCTTCAACAGTTTCCCTGCCAAAAATGCAGTCTCAATTTAATTATGAGGAAACATCACAAAAGCCATTAGCATGGGACATCCTACTAAATTACTGGCAAGTAATCAAAGAAATGTTTCAAGGTCTTGAAAGTCAAGGAGCAACTAAGTAACTATTACAATCAAACAACAAGGACATANGAAAATTAAATGTCAGTCCCAGATTTCAACTTGGAAAAGTATTTTGCAATAAGTACTGCAGAAATTTCAAGATACACTTTAGTGCCTTAATAGTAGGCTAAAGATAATTCTTAAGTCTTGGTCATTGGATTGTAGTTATACACATTATGCATGTTAAATGAAGCTCAATGAAAGATGTGCAGAAATCATCTGTATAGTTGTTTTTTTTTCAGAATTCCTGAAGATCTAAAATTGCTTCAAATAAACAGGTTAAAAATGTATTTGCACACTCAAGAAATAAATATGCAATTATATGTTTTTCATTGCAGCAATGGCTGACATCATAAGCCAATTCTGTAGCCATTAGTTGAAATATGGCTAAAGAGCATATAGCTATAAACCACACAGTATCTAAACTGAAGGATTTTAACTATATGCATTAAGATGAAAGTAATTATCACAGTGCAGTGTAAAGTTAAAATGTAAAATGGTGTCATAATATTTAATTTAAAGTTAAAATAGGTAAAATACCACAATATGGCTATTTAGGAATAAAAATCACATGAAAAGAGTGAATAGTGACCATAGCATATAAATAAAA
>LZPO01028485.1:4802-23479 GCA_001675575.1 Neotoma lepida | reverse complement strand
ATTAGTTAGCAGATGAACAGGCATAAAAAGCCAGGTTAGACTGGAAGTCCCTCTCCCCTCCGCTTTGCTCCTTGGAAGTAGAGGCAGCGTTGGTGAGGTGAGGCTAGTGGTGGCTTGCTCCTAATTCCTCTGATCTCTGTCAGATTTTCACCCTTATTTCTTGTTCCGTGTGTTTATTAATAAGACTGGTTAGAAGTTCTTCTTACAATAAAGTTTTAAAATTTTGATTCCGTTAAATAGTTCCATTACAGAAAAAAAGGTGATATATTAACTGGGCTTTTGCTTTATTTGTTTATCTTATGACTAATAAATACATTGGTAAATCCATTCATGGGAAACAGAATGTGAGCTCATTGATTCATTCAGCATGTTCCCAAAAGCAGCTATTATAAGAAAGCCCAGAACTGTCAGTTGTATAGAAGAATGAACTAAATCTCTATATTCAAAAGATTACAGTTTGAGGATAGTATCCACTTACTAAGTTTCCTAGTATTGTAGTAAGAGCTATGAGCGGGAATTAATAGTAGGACGAAGCATGCTTGATTTAACCTGTGATGAAACAGTGGCTCAGGGAAGGCTCCCTGAGAGAAGGTGGGTATTAGAAGACAACTGGAGGGCTCCAGCTAAGCACCTTAGNTTGTTTGTGTCTGTGTCTCTCACTTCCAACTTTGAAATTTGGCAAAATGGGTTTTCTTTCTGAAGCATCTGCAGAGAGACTAAAGCCCAATTCCCTCCAAAATAGCTAGTATATATGTCACTATTCTCACCAGCGTCTCTGAGACCATCAGCATGCATATTTCATAAAACATTCTATTTCTTAGCCATGTGACACCGAGACATCAATTTGTCCCTCAGTAGTTCCTTGTCCCATTGTCTTACCAATATAACTGAAAACATACCCACCTTCTAGGAACACTGCCAGGCTAAGTTCCAAACAACCACTTACTCCCTGTGTGACTGATCATACTGTTGGGAGCAAAGCATTTTAAATAAAGCTGTACAGCAGTGGGTTCCGAAGTTCAATTATGGGATGAGTCAAAGAAACAGCTTAAAAACTCAAAGGTCCAATCCCAAGAAATTCTGGTTAAGTAGGTTTTGGAATGGCCAAGGGTTCTTTAGTTCAAAAAATTTTCTGGATATTTCAAAAAATGGATTTATAGCATCTCAACTAATGAGTATACTGGATTAATGCTTTCTTGGAGATACACTGAAGGGACATGCATATTATACATCTGTTATTTTACTTTTTTGAGGAATCTCTATGCTTATTTCCATAGTGCCTGGACTAATTTACATTCCTATCAACAGGGTATGGGTGTTCCCATCTGTCTGCACCCTCGCTACTGCCAGATATATTGTTACGGGTTTTCATGAAGTTTTACAATCAGTAACTTTAAATGTTAGATTATTCTAAGTTAGCTTCTAGTTAGTTTAATGTAACTAATTAATTACATTAAATTTAAGGGATACTGTAGAAGATGGAATACACAGTTCTATCGGCAGTAAAAAGCTTGAACTCTGTAAAATTCTGGTTCAGATTCTAGAAGCTTCAGAATATTAGGAAAACAACTTTGATGTCCTTTGCTTTGGCTTCCTTACCTATTGAATGAAAATAATAAATGCACATATCATATAAGCTATATTGTGTAAATGAGACAATATATGTGAATCACTCAACCTAGTCTCTGCTAATTGAGATAGGCTCTGAAGATTAGTTATCATTACTTCCTGTCAACNACATCACTTTATTGAGAGTTTGTTGGCAAAAGTCACA
Source organism: Neotoma lepida (assembly GCA_001675575.1). Classification (NCBI taxonomy): domain Eukaryota; kingdom Metazoa; phylum Chordata; class Mammalia; order Rodentia; family Cricetidae; genus Neotoma; species Neotoma lepida. Next base: position 21,705 of record LZPO01028485.1, on the reverse strand, counting down.
AACTATGAGAAATGGAACTGTTTATTGAGTTTCTAAAGTATGTCACACATGATGGCATATGCTTTCACATTCTCACATGTTAGCATGTGAAATAAACCGCAGCCCACAATTTCATGTCCTGATCACCCACCAGAACTTCCACTTTTTCCAATGGCAGGTCTCTGACACAGGTACACTAGAGGGTAGAATTTGGGAAGAGAATGCCAAGGAGGAAGGAGAAAGAAAAGGAAAGAAAAGCTTGAGATGTAGTATTCCAGTTGATTGGTTAAAAACTAAGCCTGAATCGCTTACCAGAGAAAATTTCTTTGTGTCATAAGCTGGGAACAGAGGTGGAGGAAATAGGAGTATGCTGTTNAAGAAACCTAGGCTACTTAAGGCTCTGCTTGGTAATAATGTGCNGTTGTCTCCCTGAGATCTACAAATGGAGGAGCACCCCCCTCACACAGGCGTCTGTGTGAAGTTTTTCAGCACACATCCCACTGTCCAGGCTTAGTCTCAGTCACACCTAGCTGCAAGGGAGGCTGGGATATGTTCTGAGAAAGAAAGAATGACTGACTGGTTTTGGGGTTAGTTTATAGTTATTGTCACAAGGTGTGCTACCGAAAGGGCAGGTCAGGGAGGATGCTGCCTAGGTGGCTGGAATATGAAGCAGGGTGTTAAACCACTGAAAGCCTGTAGGAAAGGCAAGGAGACAATAAAAAAGGATGAATGATAACTGTAAACAACAGACTATTAAAGAAAAGATGTCAGTAGCAAAGGGCAAGTTGTCAAATGAAGTGTGACTATTAAAAAAAGGAAACTTGTTTCTCAGTTTCCCTGGCAACAGACCACATGCTTAGTATGTTGGAAGTGCTGATATATTTGATTGTCTTAAACATTTTNTACGGCAGGCCATTTAAGTGTCAGGACATGAGAGCACTTGGCACTCCTTGTTCAAAAAAAATGATTGAAACTGAAGAAAAAAACCCTGCAAAATGTGTAGAATCTAAGAGTAAATTTGTTCCAGGCTCTTTGCTGTCTCTGGCTTTCTGTTTATATTAGCTAGGAAATTCAATCGCCCAGCCACCAAGATTCCAAGACCGGCTGCCTAAAAGTTTAACTGACTCAACAGGAGAACAGTGAGACTTTTCTCACCAAAGAAGCTGTCTAAACTAAAGGTTATGTCCTGCTCACACAGTTTCACGTATTCATGTAATGTAGGTTTCCGTCTAGTTCATCACAGCATATNGTTAACAATGTAAACACAGAACGGAGGCAAGATCAGAGGAGAAATGAGAGTGTTTATAAAATATAATTGTGATTGGTTTTTCTTTGCCTGTTTCCTGTTCTTGTTTTGGATTTTAATGTTCTATTTTATTGTAATCTCAGTAAAATTGACATAGTTACCTCTATCGCACTTTCTATGCCCCCTGGCCCTCTTCTAACAAATCCTCCAGCTGCTCTTCCCAGTGGAACTTAGTATGTTTAGTATTTCTTACTGGAAAGCAATGTGCTCAGCAAGCAGAGGATTTTTCTCTTTTTATAATTTTGGGAAAATTTGTGAGAGTAACTCAGAACTAACTGTGAATTTCCAAGTCGAAATGTAACTTATCAAGAGGCCCACTTCATAGTTCACATGGAAAAATCCAAGTTCCACTCTGCCTTTAGAGTGTGTAATATCTTACATGATTGATATAGAAAGAATAAAAAGAGATTAAGTAATTTCCACACGTCTACCTTCCAGAAAGGCGTTGTAGAATTAGACTAGATATTTGATGTTCCCATAATATCGTGTATGNTTTACAACTCACCGCTTTCTAACATTCACACGTGGAGAGATCTCTATTGTTTTTCCATATCATTTTAATACAGAATTAATCGCAGAATTCAATTGCAGAATTTTAATGGCATACATGCATTACCTAAACATTTCTGCCTTGTTGCCTATATTTAACCTATTGATAACTTTGCTATTACATCATTGAAAATAAACCTTTTCACAGCTATACTTCTGTGCTTAAGATACATTTATAGAAATCTAATTATTATATAAAAGACTATTTTCACCTAAAACATATGCCAAAGTTGCACTTCAGAAAAAGGTAAAGTCATTGCTTTCTCCACTGGTGGCACCTAGACTTTTGTACCCGTGCCAAACATAGATATGTATTCTCTGCTTCTTCAAATAGGAATTTGTTTAATTTAACATTTATGATCATTACAGCAAAACTGAGCACACTGTCCACAGTTAAATGTTTAGTATCTATTTTTACATTAACACTAAAATGCACAATTTTATTACAATATGACATTTTAAAAATTATTCTGATATAACAGTAGTGTAAAATAGAATCTTGGAATTGCCCAACAGTTAAGCTATAATTCATAATTAAGTTATTCTCATGTTTCCAAGGCGATGCTGAAGCTAATGGTATCTGTATGCTGCTCTGCTGTAAGCATTCTTGGCTTGGTTTAAACACACAGACACATACATGTATTTGTGCATGCATATGCACATATACACAAGATCTTTCTCACACACACTTTCAGTATCGGGGGGGGTTTATAAGTTATACAATATGCACTTTGGGGGCATGGTTCTTTAAGAAGTAACCAACCCTTGGACCCTTTGTACACACATCAGCCCACAATGCAGGCTGAACAGAAGGTGAGTTAACTGGTGTGAAGAGAACTTCAATATAGCACTCAAAGCACATGATTCTCTGCAGCGAACTAGGAGTACTTTCAGATTGGTACTGTCTTCCTTAGAAATAGTCCCATTATACAGGTTTAAGATGTATTGTTGTTTGAATGTGAAATGTTCCTATAGGCTCACCTGAACACTTGGTCCCCAGCTCGTGGTGCTGTTTGGGAAAGCTGTGAGACCTTTNGGAAGTAGATCATGGCTAGAAGTGGGTCAGTATGGGCAGACTTCACGNTGTGTAGCCTGTCCCCATGTCCTGTTGACTTTGCTTTCTGAGTNTGAATGCAATGTGGCCAGCTAGCCTCCTGCTCCCATTACCATACCTTCCTTACCGGCTGCCATGTCTTTTCTGCCAGGATGGACTATCCCTCTAGAACTAAAAGTCACAANAAAACCTNCTCCCCTTAAGTGCTTTTGTCAGGGTATTTTATCATAGTAACAGAAGAAAAACTAAAAGTGACAGTGAACGTTTTAATGCTATCTGGTTCATTTGAGGAATATGATTCTTTTGTATTAATGTGACTATCCTAAGTGAGCTGGTTAGTAGACTAGTCATTAATAGTTTGGCCACCAGGCGCATCAATCCAGAAAAAAANAAAGAAAGAAAGAAAAAGAAAAGAAAAAGGGAATATTCAGAATATTGTGTGTTCATCTGTTCTTCATTTACTATGAAGTGTCTCCATCAGGCTCATGTTTTGAATGTTTGATCCCCAGCTGGTGGAACTATTTTGGGAGGTTGGAGAAACCTACAATGTGGGGTCTAACTGAAAGAACTGGGTCACTAGGAATAGATTCTTGGTGGTACATTATCCCTGACCACTTCCGATCTCTCTGCTTCCTGCCCAACATGAATGAAGACATCTGAATGAAGATGTCTCCCCACCAGCCAAGCCTGGTGACACACTCCAATCCCAGAACTTGAGAATCAGAGACAGGAGGATCAGGAATTCAAGACTATCGATGCCAATCTAGGGTATACAAACCCTCTCTCAAAGAGGAAAAACTCATGATAAAGAAAAAAGAAAAATGAATTTCCTCTATAAAGCATCCTTGCTTTCCACAATGTTCTGCCCAAGTGCTGGAGGATAAGAAACCATGGCATGAATCCTGTGAAACTGTGATCAGAATAAACTGTGATGATTCCTCTCTCGGGCTGTTCAGTCCGTCATTCTGTCATAGCAATGGTAAGGGCTACATCATCTTAGTCCATTCAAATAATTTATCTCTAACCCCTGTATGATATCTAATTACAGCAAGCACGTTAACAAGGCAAACAGCATCTCTTCTGGGGTTATGTTTTACNCATAGTTCTCAACACATGGAACAGACAACCGACATCCATGGCTTCCACAACTGAGCCTCCTGCTACCACATACATGTGGATCAGGTGACTACACGTTAGTATTCCCCTGTTCTTCAATTTCTATAATCCTCGTGAAACAATTGTGGCAAACCCACCTTCCTCCAAAGACACATGGTCTTTAACTTTAACTTTTAACTTTTTAACTCTTTAACTTTTTTGATAAGTTTGGGTCCCTGATCTTCCTCATGGGAAGAAAAAGAAATATCTGTGTTATTTGACATAGTGATTGCCTGAAGACATCTTCCCCAAACAACAAAACCCCTCATGGTTCAGCCAGATTCTCTCATCTGCTTTTAATTTGAACTTCAGAGTGTCACAGATATGTGAAAGGTTTCAATATAACATTCTTTTAAAAAGTCATTTTTTTTTGCCCACAAGGAGAAAGTTGTGAAATATTGTAAAATGTAATATTGAGTTATGTTTAGTCATGTTTCATGTCTTTTCCCAAGTTTTTAGCATTTTTATGTGGAATTTGTTTAACAATTTATATTAGCATGGGGCTGGCCACCACCGCTCTCCAAAGATAATTCTGCATTTAGGGCTGGGAATATAGGGACATAGCTCAGCGGTGAAGACCATGCTTACTAGTTAAAAGTCAGTCTTTCCCCACCACTTCTGCCACTGCCACACTGCCCACTAATGCTGGGGCTACGGGTATGTGCAGCCATGACAGATTTTTATCTAGTTTCTGGGGTTTCGAATTCANGTCCTTATGCTTGCAGAGTGTGTTGTCTTACCCTCTTAGCCATTTCTGCTGCCTCTATTTATGATTTTAGACAAGGTATCCTACCCTTGTTCCTGTCGTCACATTAAAGCGAGTTTACAGCCCTGCAAAAATGCACACAAGGAACATTATACAGNCTGAGAGCATTACATATGTATATACATGTATGTGAGTAAGAAAAATTAAATGAAAAAAAGAGGCCATGAATTGAAAGAGAGCAAGGAGGGGTATATGGGAGGGTTTGGAGGGAGGAAAGGGAAGGATGCAATGATGTAATCATAATATTAAAAATAAAAGAAATTATATTAAAATGAAAAGCATTTCAAATCTCCAGCTGAATATGAGAAGAAGCTGAGGGACTTGTGGTTTCAGTGTGACCATTTTAATATGGAAGAAGTTAGCTAGCCTCCTCGGATAAGAGATCAATGCTTACGGTAAACCTTTTAAGAAAAACTGTATCCCTCTTTTCTTCCTTTAGCACATTTTAGTAAGAGCTTATCACCACATAAGTGGGAATCTTGCCATTGTGGTCATGCTGGACCTCAAGTAGGTTAAAAAAAAAAACTCACAGTATTTGATTTTAAATTTTATGTCAAAACTCAATCATTATCCTACAACTATACTATGATGAAACAGGAGGATTTTATGTCCACAGCACTGTATTTGTTAAAGTATTTGGAAACTACTTGATTGTCTCTTAGTGCCAGGTTAAGCAAATCAGAGAACAGACTATAAATAATACAACCAACCAAAAGGTTGAGTCACTTCCTTTTTGTCATATAGGACAATAGTCAAGACACTTAACGCAAAGAGATCAAGGTACAGGGCAGTGTGTAGCCTATGTGAGCTTAAAATGGTAAAATAGCTGGTGAAATGTTCGCATGGGCAAGCGGTCAAATACATTGTCTAGGAGTTAACCACCATAAAACATTTGAAGCAGCTATCATATACGGATTCTAGATTCCCTGAGATGCTGTTTTGGGCTTTCATTGTATATGACTTCTCTCTTCTAGTCTTCTACTAATAAAGTACCTACAGTTTTGATTTTTTTCTATCTTCATAAATATGTACTTTCCTTTTCTTAGTACTGTCCTAAGTTCCTGGTGCGATGGGAAGAAGCAGTTGTCTGATCTCTCTGGCCCCATTTTGAAGGTCAGCAGAAATGGCTAGGACTGAGCCTGGTCAACGGGATGTGCAGAGGAGGACATCTCCACCCTAGCTGGCTCCTACAGAAAGGACCCTGCATCTAGAGCACCTTAAACATCTGCCCCACTCCCCTTCTCACAGGCCCTGCCTTCTCCCATTTCATGAAAAGATCCCCACTTTCTTTCCTCTCTTGTGTTTTGTTAAAGATGTCACGCCTCGGGATTGAGTCTCCCTGCACATCAGGCAGTCAGCAAACTGAGGAAAAGAGAGTTTCTCTGGATGAAGAAGCAGAGGCCTGTGGACACGAGGGACTAGCTACAGACATCCTGCCAGGTCCCCTCTCAGTGAGCCAACAGAGTGCATGTGCTGACTCCCTTGAAAATTAACCACTTCCGGGAACACAAAAACCAATGAATATTCTAGGACATCTGTACTATTTAAGGAAAACGTTGGCACAGTCAGTCAGTCACTACTATGCTTTGAATAGCGAACCCAGTGTTTTGTGGTTTTGAGGCAGACTTTCAGAACACTACAGAATAAGTAAATTAGGAAGGTTATTTTGTCCTTTCCCCAATAGAAATATCAAATTGGGCAAGGAAAGATACACAGAAAATTTAGATTTGAAATATATATATATATGTGTGTGTGTGTGTGTGTGTTATTGTATATTATGTATATATATAAATCTAATATATATATATATGACTTTTTATAAAGATGTATATCCTTATCCTCATTCCAGTCAATGCAATACAGGTGAAGCAAAAATTGAAATAATCACTTGGCAAGAGAAGAAAAAGCAGGACATTCTAGAATTTGTGGTTGATTAGTAATTATTTTTAAATCAAAGTAATTTAAACAATTCTTCTTGAATGTCAGAGTATCTAAAATATCCTGAGTTAATTATTTGGCTTAAATTGGCATGTACTTGTTCACCATGTTTCCCCACAACCTCCTCTTCATCCTGCCATCATCACATACTTTGGAATTACTTTCTTGGATATCCCCTTCCTTCCAATAACTATTGGCCATTTAGATAAATATTAATCTGTTGGAAACTATTTTTGTTGATGCGTTTTTTGAGACAGAGCATCATTCAGTAGCAGAAGTTTCCTTGGATCTCACTAGGTTGGCCAGGATGGACCTGAATTCATGGGATTATATGCGTAAGCCACCAACCACACCTGGTAGAAAAGTATTTTTGAAAGTAATAATATTAGATTTAATCCCATTATCACCATAACCATTTGAGTTTATATGTGTCAAATACATTCTCTTTAAAGTTACTCACACATAGACATATGTCTTATCATTTTAAAACAACACCCCCCTGACACACACACATCCCTAAGATCACAGTTCCAAAGTGTATCTATGCTTGTAACATTTCATGATCATTAAATGTTAAATTTTATTTCAAGGACTATCACAGCTGAGAGAGAAAAAGAGAAAGAGAAAGAAAGAGAGAGAGAGACTATCTAAGCAAAGATAGTACATCTCAGGAAATAAACTAGTATTTTCATGTTAATTTTACATGTCTATCACAAGAACTCCTTGCATTCTACACTCTAGAAATAAAAGGAGGAAGGGTTACACATTGAGGAACTATAAGCTGAAATTACTTCAATATAGAATATTTATGAGTTAAGACAATCAATGTGTACAAAAATTTACATGCAAAAGAAACAAGACAATGTAGCACTTCTAGAAAAATAATTAAAAGTTTTGTTGCATTTACAGGTAAGTGCCACACTGAGGATTTACAACACAGTAATTTACTGCAATCACAGATGAGTTCCATCAAGAAACAAAGTCCTTACACTCCAGACTTTTGGACGGTATTATCGGAATGCTTAACTCTACGCAGAAGGTTTGTACATCCTTGGGATCGGGCTGACAAATGATAAAGGGTTTCGCAGCATATATTAGATAAAGGAGTCCGTCACATTTAGACAGTCAGTTTAGTGTCTCTGACAGGTGTGGAGCCTAGAAGAATTACTGGCTTGGTGGTGATCCTTCTGTATTCTACAAGACAGGCCTTCCCCACAATAACAGCGCTGGAATATCTCCAGCCCATGGGAGCCTTTCCGCCTGTGCTTGGTGCACACCTGACCCTCTTTGAGGACAGGTTTACAGATCTTGGACCAGAAGTGTCTCGCACAACACAGCCCCGTGGCACAGTCTGAGGATCGGAGGCAGATAGAACCTTCTTGTCCTGTGGAGGAGACAGAAGGAAAATAACAATTACTGCTAGACCTGCACTGTTTCAGTAAGAGAACTCTAAATGCGCTTCTGATAACGCTAGACGGGGAGGCTGGGTCTTTAAAGCCTTTGGCTACCTTTCGTGTGATAGATTTTTGAAGTCAGCGTGGTTCTTCTGGAATAACCGTCCAAGGTGCTGTGGTCGTTACCAAGGTTTTCAACGATGCTTTCCTCAATTTCCCCTCGAGGTAAATGGCTGTGATCAGAAGGCATGCATATTCCTAAGGAAGCCGGAAATAGCGATTAATCTCAAGCTGTATGTAATGTGTTGCTGCTAATAGCCGTGATGAGAGCAGTCTATTGTGCGGACAGCAGTGTGAGATGATACCTCACTGCAGTCAATACTTTCTGTTAACCAACCTTCCCAAATGGAGACGCATCACTGAATGTACTGTTCAATCATACGGAACACCCCAGTGGAGCCATTTAAAATGCTTTCCCACTAATTGTGGTGGTGGTAGCAGTGATATTTCTGTCTGTTTTAATATTACCCTTTGGAGCAGGAAAAAGAAATTCAGTCACTTAAAAAATTAATCTTAAAAATAACTTCTCTGCTCTGGGTGCTATCTGAGCAAGGCAATTTCAGCTGCCCGGAAGANTACAATCTCACCCGCCGGTTACTTCACTGTATAATTTTGATATTACAGAGATTTAGTGAATTCACTCTGGAATGCTGCTGCACCCTAGGAAGTTAGCCACCCTGTGAGTTTATTTCTGGAGACTTCTTTGAGACATTAACATTTTGTGGATCTGTGGTTGTGTGTGTGTGTGGGTGAGTGGGGGGATGCTTCTTTGAAGGTAGTTGAGCATGGAGGGAAGGGGGTCGGAGGGGTGGAGAGCTAGGGGTGTGAGTGGTACAGAGATCTCTTTTAAAAGCTGGTCAGCAGAGATTAATCACTCCAGCCCCCGGCTGACAACAGTTTTAGCATCCAGAGGCCTTTGAGAGAGATGAGGGTCTCTGACAAAGCTACAAGAGTCACCGTAAGAAAAATGAAACTNGTAACANAATGCCAGGGCTGGCTTGCTAGGACTCCCTTTCAGAATGCCTTTTCCCCCTTTCTCGAGGGTCCTGAAGTTCTCCCCGAAGATAATTGTTTGATAGAAGTGTCCACTCTAATGTAAAGTGTGTTAGATCGCCCAAGGAGGCNGAGGAAGATAAACTTCCAAGGCCTCAAANACAAGCCAGTGAAGATGTGACAAGGGGACCCTTGCATGATGAACTCAGGTTTGCAGGAGCTAGAGCTCCTCCTTTCATTCCTGGGTGCTCAAAGGCAGGGTGGTTCCAGTTTAAAGGGGAGTCCAAGACTCACCGTTTTTGCAGTAATTCCCTGGGCAGCACATAGCGTGCCTCATGCAGCGTTTCCTGCGCTTTCTGCAAGCCAGACAGATCTGTACTCCTACACCCACAGCTCCGCGGCTGGGACTGGAGCAGTACTCCTCAGTGCCGCACTCCTCATCCTCTGCGCATGGGTAGGGCTGTGGGAAGGGAGCAGAGTGGTGAGCAACCCAGGCATCCTGGTACCCACACCTTTTCGGTCCCCATCTGCCTCTTTAAAAGCTCTTCGAAGCGCACTGCTCCGGATGCAGTGATTCCAAACAAACCCCGAAGCTCACACACCTAGGATATTGTACACCCTCTTCTCTGAGACCCCTTCAGGATCACAGCATCCCCATACCTCTCTCACCTGGTAGTTGTCAAGAGTCTGGTACTTGTTCCCACCCTCGTAGGGAACTCCGGGCGCCACGCTGACAGCCGAGCCCGGCTGACCCGCAGCGCCACCCAGCGGTGGGGGCAGGTTCTTGATAGCGTTGGAATTGATGAAAACCGAGTTCAAGGTGGCGCTGGCTCCGAGCAGAGGGAGGCTGCAAAAAGCCGTTGCTGTTAGTAAGACCAAGAACCGGACAGCTGCCACTGCACACACAACCGTCATCTCAGAAGGATGCAAGCAGGAGAAAGTCAGGAAAAAAAAGAGGTCACTTTGTGCACAGCAGCTCCAGAGTCCAGACTGCGGAACTTCAGCCCGTGGAGTCTCTGCTGCTGGGCTCAGGGCTCTGCGCAGCCACCGCCACCTCAGGCTGCCTTTATACTCGGGCTCCAAGCCTTCCCAGCCCCTCGGGGAAGACAACAAAGCCGGGATGGGATTTCAAAGCTTTGGGAGGAGCTGGCAGGGGGAGTGTTTGTGTATCGGAAGCAGGGAGGACTTTGACACTCTCCCCTCGCCCCTCCCTTGCACTATAGTCCTCCTTGTCCAGCTCACCTTAGAGTGCCGGTTATCAGAGCATCAGAGTCTAGCCTGAACTTTAATTAAAAAAAAGAAAGAAAGAAAGAAAGAAAGAAAGAAAGAAAGAAAGAAAGAAAGAAAGAAAGAAAGAAAGAAAGAAAGAAAGAAAGAAAGAAAGAAAAAGGCGGGAGGGAGCGCTCTGAGAGCTTGGGTGCTCTGCGGAGGGGTTGGGTTATTTCTACCTGAAATACTTTCCGAGTCAAAAGGTGGTAGAATATACAAACCCACTTTTCTTCCTTTATGTGAGCCCTCGCTTTTTGTGCAAGCAAATAATATTCAGTATTAAACATAACTCAAGGAGTCATGCAAAAGCTCTGTGAAAGGGCCAGGTGGCTCTTATGAGTTGCTGATTAACCCTTTAGCGTTGCGATTTGTAAATGAGGTTCTTGTCTTTTAAGTTTGTCTAGTTGCCCCCCCTCCCCCACTCCCTCCCCACACACACACCAGGAGAAAAATGTGCAAAGACAAGAACATTTGCACATCAAATGAGGATACCAAGGGAAGAACTAATTCGCTTTTGATGGTGAGTTTGGAGGGAGAGGCGAGAGACTGGCGTTTGGAAATTAGATCAGGGGTGGAGGAAAAAGGGAAATGGGCCCTCGATAATCAAACTATTTAATGTGGTTCTTTGAATCTGGTCAGTCCCAGCAGTAGATGAACTTGATTAAGCAGACACGTGAGATCAAAGTGGCCCTGAGTCAGAGCGGACAGGGTCCCTGAGCCCGGTGAGTCCTCTTTCCCCGGTTCCCGGTTCCCAGCGGTGGGTTAATAGAGGAAGATAAGAAACCCCGAAGGCTTAGCTCCCGACTTCCTCATTAGTGTTTCGTATCGCTGAGCGGGAGAGGGCTTGCTTTTGATCCCAAATCAAACCTAGTCCAGGACAGGACAGGAGGAATAACTCTCTAGGGAGATAATAGACTACCTCATGGAAAAGACGTGCTGAACCTAAGGCAGAGAACGAATTTGCAGATGTTTCAACCAGTGTGTGAAATAAGAAACAACATTGATGTAAAACGCTGTGCTTATAAATTAGAGGTAATTTATTGAGAGAATAAAAGTCAAATTCTTTGTTCCAACCCTTGCAATGCTAAAAGAGACAGTTGTCATAACAAAAGATAAGAAATGTTCATTAATAATATTTAGGAATAAATTGATAAATCTGAGAAAATAGGCAACTATTGTGTGAGATTGGAAAGAAAGAAATGATCTGAAATCACAGTTGAAGAGGGTGGGGTGAGATATATTTTTGCAGTCCCTTAACTTCGATATTGTCTAGAATTGTTTACGGCACTGTCCTATCTCTATTTAATAGTCATTCTTAGGAAGGCCCCCAAATAGCCAATGGTAGTCTTGAACAAATATAATCGTGAAGTTGAGCTAGGAAGAATATTAAAAAATACATATTTTTAAATACCTGGTTTGGTAAGTTTCAGAAGTCATCTTAAAGTGTCGTCTAAAGTAACTTTTAATGTTGCCTCTTTAATGGTGCCTCTATACACAGTGATGTCCCGTCCCCCTCCAAACTCCAGCTACCTGGAGGAATTTCCTGTGGTTTATTGAAAGTCCAACATAGTTTAAATCTTATTTATCTATCTGGCTTTTATTAGGAATATGCACAATGGTATAGCTGAGGCTGGTTACCTACAGATGCTTAGAAAATTGGAAAAAGTAGTGGTTTTAACATTTTGCTTAAAAAGTGAGCATTAGCAACAATAAAAGGGGCAAGTAAATAATAAAACAGATTTCCGTGGGATTAAAGGCGTGCGCCACCACCGCCCGGCGAATACATCAAATCTTAATGAACAGAACTTAGCTCAAGAACTTGGGCCCACAAATGAAACCAGGGACCTAGTTGTGGCACTCCTTACTTTTTATGTTCCTTCCGAAGGTACAAATAGGTCCACATCTGTGGTCTCTTACTGTGTGCTAAGCGTGATACTTGGCATTGCTTCAGTAAAACAGGAATGGCTGGAATATTTACCTTCAAATTATCTAGGAGAAGGAAAAGTAAGCTCACGAATGGCAGGGGAGAAATTTTTGTATGAGGGACTTGCCTTTTTCAGTGCAGCCTAGTTTTCATTTGAGAATACTTGCCTTGATTTAGCTTACTCCCAGGAGTCAAAATTGGGAGGTAAAGATGGAAAGAGATGCCCACTGCTCCTTCAGTGCCAAAGAACACTCAGTGGGGCCTCTTAAGAGCATCCCTGTAATATGCTGAAGGCAGACTCCTTCCAGCCTCCCAGTAGCCTGATAAACACAGTATCAGGGCACAGAAGGAGTTTTTTGTTGTGGCTTAGTTTGGTTTCTATTGTTGTTTCTATTGTTGCTTTTGGGGTCTTTGGGTTTTAAGGCAGTGTCTCACTGTGTAGCCTGCGCTGGAGATTGTCTATCACTGTCTCCTCCATTGTTGGGGTTACAGGTGTGGATCACCACATCTGGCTCAGTTTGGTTATTTAAGTAGATTATACTTGGTACATACTGGTCAGGAGGAAAGAGAGAAGTCCAGAAACTCTGACCATGTCTGTATCTAAGGCAGCTGGAGGTCAGATGATGCTGAGTCTTCTGCAACCAGGTGACNGAGTGGTAGGTCTATCTATTCAGCTTAGTTTGCTTTGTTCTGGAAGGAACTGTGCCTCTTGTTGGTTATAGTCTAATATGACCAGAGATATTGCAAAACAGTTAGTATTTTATATTAAGTTTAAAACTAGGAGAAATGTTTGGCACAGTGGAATTGAACTGTGTAACTTGGGGATGGTGTAAGATGTGCCTTCCTTCTGTATTAAGTGGTGGGCACCAGCATGGCATATTGGTCATTTTAATCCACGAGNCAAACAGACAAATAATATTTAAAGAAACAAAACGAAACACTAAGCTATTTACAAACTACTTTCCCACCTTCTTTATTTGGGGTTCTTATTTCCTCTCCCTCCCTTTGTCTTCTCCCCCTCCCTTCTTCATTCCTTCTCTCTACTTTTCAAACCAATCTGTTGACATTTAATTGTTGCTTCAGGAAGAAAACATTGAGTAGTGGTTGGTACTGGCAACGTCTTCTTGGGTGCCAATCTTGAATTAACTGCAGGCATTTCCCACTCCTGATGTTTAATAAAACAGTATGACTTTCTCCTTCACTTTTAAGAGCATCTTAGTTTCTATGTTCATCAAAGTGGAAGAAGAGTTNTCAGACATGACCCATATTTGGACATTCCTGAAATAACAGACTTTCTGTAGTACAAGAGAAGCAAGTGAGTTCACNGTGATTACCTTTGTTCAATCTGTGGAGATGGCCAGCCTATTTAAATCCAGCTTCACTGGAGTGTCTAACCCATCTCAGAAGGTGGTCCTGAGGTCACCAAAATATAAACATCATGGAGCTCAGANCCCAAGGAGGTTTGACTAAAATCTGGCAAAGATGGTACCTAAGCCAAGCATCTACTGGCGTCTTTTTGTAGGTCCTGANGCTCAGAAAGGTCTGTGNTGGGTAGGGTCTANGAGTCCAGCTGCCCAGTAGTAGCTGCTGATCAATTTAATATTTCTAATCATAAAGATAGTACCGGTAGTGCNAGCATAAGGCACCAGATACAGAGAGGATTGGATTTTCATCCAATTTCCNTTCCCCCTTTATTATACTGGCATCCTCCAAGAGCTATGACCAAAAGGGCCCCACCCTACCTCACTAGAAGCTAGGGCCAGACAACAGCCCCTTTGAGATTGTGGGTCTAACTTTCTTTTCATTTGTAAATGTCATACTGGGAAGACAAGGGAGCCCCCTTCTGGCTATAAAAATGGTCTTTGAGACCTTTTGTCTTCAGGTTAAATGTCTTTTAGGAAGCCTGCAGGCTTTGTTGAGTAATACTCACTGCCGCAGACTCTGGGAACTTGCTGATTTTGAAGAATCTAGCANGTTAACTAAGTTTCTGGAAATATAGNTAATTACGTGACTGCTTGATTTTCTAAAAGATGCGGTTGAGAAGGGAGGGGTTGGGGGAGGGAATGAATGAATGAGAATGAATGAATGAGTTGATTTTGTTTCTTCATCCCCAAATTGCTGCAATGTTGTAGAGGTGTGACATCTTAACAGCCTCTAAATTTCCAACTAGTAAATTGTATTAGGACCTTGTTGGAATCAAGATGTAGGCTAGAAATGGTACTAACTTCGGGTGGGCGGTTGGAGCAAGGATTCTTCCCCTTGAGCGGGTCTAAGAGCTCCGGACTGTGGCTGCATCCCGGTCCGCCTGGGTGAGTCACAAACCCCCATTGCGGGAATGCTTGCTCAGGCTCGGGGCGCTCGCTGCAGTCCCAAGCCGTCGCCACCTTACAGCAGTGTAAAATGAAGCTTGTTCAAAAACTCTTTGATGAGTGAAGATCAAACGGCACAGGGTCCCCCGTCTTAATCAGCCTTCAGCCAGGTGGCATCACAGGGCACTGGGTTTGCTGCTTCTGTGGACTTGGTGTTGAGCAAATTCATCGGCGTAATCCCGTTGAAGCCCTGGCCTGGGCGCAAATCCCTTCACACTACACTGCTGNTGTGGGTTCACGGTGTCAATTCACGGGCAAATAAATCAGGTTAATTAGAAGAGGGAGAGNAGAGGACGAAACGAGAGACACAGGAAGATAACAACGAGGAACCGGAATCCTCACTGCTGCGCCTGCTGGAAGGAGCAATCTCGTTCTTCTTCTGCCCCCTGGTGGAATTATGTTAGAAGTTCTTTGGAGGGCGTTTTAATACCCAAAGAAATGTANGTCCCGGGTTGTATGTAATTTCACCTCTCACACTGAAAACTTTTCAAAGCGAAATATTTTCGGACTCTTAATAGTCCACACAATATATTAATAGAATAACTGGAATCTTCACATAGTAGAATAACAGCTGATAGTGTCAACACCATAGTTTAAAGACCAAGGAGCTGGGGTCCGGCACGCAGGTTCTCAATAAATGTTTATTCAGTTAGGTTTAAGTTGCAAACCAGAATATTGTATTCCTGAATGAAAATGCTAGGTCCTTCAGATTATAAGTACCACATTCAGGAGACTCCTATGCTGAATATATTAGGAAATTCCATACATCTATAACCATTTTCAGAAAACATTTTGGAAAATTAAAATGTTATTTGTTTCAATGAGAAAACATTAATTTCAAATTTTCCATTTTCAAAAAGAGAATATTATTCAGGAGGCTTATGAAAAATACAGGCAGGTAATAATTCTGGGCCCACTATTAAGATTTCTTTTAAAGAGTAAAGGATGATGGGAGATGTGTGAGAAATAACATCTCTAAGCATTCAGCCCAAAATTTAGATATAATTTAAGTGCTAATCATAAAATTATATAGCAATGCGCTCATATTGTACTTTAGATTGTGTTTTCTGAGAATGGTTTTAAAGAAGTAAATTGACTTCCAACAAAAAAAACCAAGATTTTTTTTTTTTAACCTGTTGTTGCTTTGGGACAAGGTTTTGCCATGTAGGCCAGGCTTGTCTTGAGTTGGGAATCCTCCTTCCTGCCTCAGCTTCTAGGTGCTGGGATTATAAGCCTGCACTACCTGGGCTGGTTTCTCACTGATAATTTCATTCTGCCCTGCCCACACCCTTGCTTGAGCTATGTGCTCCATCCATCCTCAGAAAACTGTTGTATCCACCTGGCTCTATTTACAAGAAAAGCAACTTTAATGTAAGCTACAGGCTTGAGAAGTGAGTGGAAACCATTTTTGCAAGTTTCAGGAGCTTTGTGGGTTGAGCTCAGCTGTGAATGGACTTAGAAGGTCCGGAAGTGGTAAAGACGGAAAGCTAATTAGCCTTCTGTGAGAACTATCTCCCTGCCCTTTGCTTCAACGAAGTTAGAGGAGAACTGGGGTCCAGTCTGGATCTGAAAACTCTAACGCCTAAAGTTTGTTGTCTTTGTTCTTTTTTATTATAGAAAATTTGAAATTTTAAATATTGTTATTTAAAAAGTAGCACAAAGCAAAACAAACAAACAAAAAATACGTCAAAGTTAATCAGACCCAACCCCAAAATCATACAACCCAATGAACATAGAGTGGCCATTCAGAATGGAGCTTCACGTTTTACACTTTCACTGTGGATATATTTTTATGGATATATATTTTATAGTGTTATCCATCACTAAAACTAAAAAAATCCATGACAGAGTTAGAACAAGGAAAACAATTAGCCATATAATTTCTTTCATAACTCATGTCCATCACCTGCATTCAGTCCTTCCTCATCCCCTAACACGCAGCCTTTCTGACTCTTTTCTGCATGTTATATGATATCCACATGTACCCTTATTTACATACATACATATATTGTTGGCTAGATTCTGTGTAAGAGGGAGAACCNGAGAATGTGAGTTCTCTNTCTTTCTTTCTTTNNTTTCTTCTGCTTTCTTTCTTTTTACTTTCTTTCTTTCTTCCTTCCTTTCTTCCTTCCTTCCTTCCTTTCTTT
>LZPO01028484.1:21179-31196 GCA_001675575.1 Neotoma lepida | reverse complement strand
TGTGTGTGTGTGTGTGTGTGTGTGTGTGTATGTGTGTGTATGTGTGCGCGTGCGCGCATGTTTCTTGGACCCCAATGATGAAAGGTTTTGGCAGAGGACAGTACAATGGGTGGCAATCCCTTAAAGACATGAAGAACCATACCACTTCCTTGGNGATATATGAAAATGATCTGCTGAGATACTAGGGGTGTTGTCAGTAGCGAATGGATGCTAAAAGCAGGGTATCTCCTGGGTGGAATGGGAGTAAAAGGATCTGAGAGTTTATGGTTTGAGGAAAGGTGAAGTTCTGCTAACTCAAAAATACAAAAGGAATGTTGCTGGCTACTAGTATCGGTACTAGCTAGTACTGGTAGAGAGTAGATAACAGCCAATACACATTATTTTGTGTTCACATCTGTTAAGAACTACCAATCCCATGTCTAATAAATGNTAAGAAAATTAACTCAAATAAATTTAACAATTAGATCACATCAACACCCTGGAATGTCATTTAATCATGTGCATGCATACATTACCCATACATTGGAGGACTTTGTTTGTTTTATTGAGGCACACACAGGGTCTTGAACTCCTGATCCNACCTCCAAAGTGCTGTGTGCCATCATGCCCAGCTTAGTCACTAGTACTAGAAGCAAGCNCTTTAGGGCCCTATGAAATATATGAGTTCTTAAAAGGTATGCAAGATGTTTTTAAAAGTTCTCTCCCAGAATGCAGGCCAGGTGCAGTGGCACATCCTTATAACCCCAAAACTGCAGAGGTGGNGACAGGAGTCTCAGCAATTCAAGACCAACCTCAGCTACATGAGATCTTATCTCAACAAAACAAAACAAAAAGGAGATNTTTTTCAACAATAAAAACCATAGAGTTCTCAACTTATAATTGACTCAGCAGCTGATCAAATGCTTCTCCCTTCCTTCACACATACTGTTAAAAATTGACATTTTTCAAATGTCCTGAAAACTTGTATCTTATTTGAGAATTAACATGGTGATAGATGATTTTAATCAAGATATTATATTAAGACCAAAACCATTTTTGTAAAGTATTTACCTGATTTTTTTAACTTATCTGTTAAATTTAAGATTCGAGTTAGAATTTATAATTTGATTTTAATACCTACACATGACTCAGAAATGATCTAGCTCAGTCACATTATTACTTCAAAGAATTTGAACTAAGAGATGAAACAGACAAGAACTGACTATAATCTGTCTTTTCCATTGGTTCCATCTTCTAACTCATGTGTAATGCAGCACATTTTCTAATCCTGCCTGGGATACGACATCCTCTCAANCATTCTATTCTCCCGTTTTTTAGGAAATGGATACTGTTAGTAAAGTGATCTCGCAGTTAAGATTCTGTCAATGAGAGATTAGCATGCTGTGTCATTTTATCTGCCTCCTACAATATGGAAAAACACAACCATTCTTTAAAATGTTAGACTGGCAACTCTGTTTTATTGGTGATGTATTTAATCCTGGAAAAGACTATGGTACCAGCACTGCTCCAACCAGGAGAAAGCTCAGGTTGCTTTCTCTCTCTGGCATAGTATCGAGGTAGCCTATCTGATACTTCGATAAAACCATGTGGATGTGACTCCTTTCATAGCCTTTGTCCTTTTTTTTGTAGCACAACAAATGGAGGTCATGTACAATCTAAACAAAAGCCCCATTTTATTCTGTTTTGGTTTTGTTTTATTATGAGACAGTGTTGATTCCCTTGTGTGACTGGGTGTCTGCAGCTTGGTATATAGACCAGGTGGGCTCCTGTTTCTGCCTCCTGAGTGCTGCCATAAAAGGTATGATTAGCATTTTTGAATTTTCTTCAGGATTATGATCCATTTTTCTTTATTTAATAACATTTTACAAAACTCTATAAACTGAAAACTAATAATAAAAAATTCTTAATTACCTACCAACCTTTTTCTACTTCTCATGCTGGCCAAAAATGTCCAAATGTTTTTCTTTATAATAGATTAAGAAGATTAATTATCACAACAGCTCAAACCATTGAGAGCATTTGGATTTTATAAATACAAGTCAGAAATGACAAAAATTAAAACAATTATTTTCCTAACAACCAAAGAAATAAGACTAGCTCAGATGTATGATTCAAACTCTTACAGGTTAACTTTTCTGCAGAATTCTTCAGAATTTAAAAGATCAANGGCAAAGAACACTGATTGGAACCTCTGCTTACAATTCCAATTTAACATACTCAGTGGAATGACTAATGGTAACTTACCCTGACATGGTGACAACTATGAAAAAAGACACAGCATTTTCCAAATAACAAAGACAAGGTGTGATGGCTAACTGGCTTTTCAGGAGAATTTAACAGGTTAAGAAAAACATCTAAAGTTAAAACTAATGAAAAGAGTCAAACACCAAAGTACTTAGGAAATGCCTTGAGCCTAGAGTTGTCCTAGTAAATAAAACTAATGCTTCCTACTCAGGATAGTTTGTCTCCTGAGATATTATTCAATGTGAAGACTCTTGTTGACATGCAAAAAAAGTCACTTTCTCATACCGAATGTTGCTTAGGACTCTCCCAAAATCCAATCATGTCCAAGTGCATTTAAATCTATTCTTGGTTAAAAAAAAAATTAAAAGCTACTCTTAAGTCATTTTTTATTTACTACATAATTTTTTTCTTAGTTTTATTTCATAAATCTCCTGCAAATTTTTAATAAATAGAGATGGAACCTTTTCCTGTGTCTAGTGACACTGACAGGAAAATACAGAGACTGTGTCACCACTGTTCCTAGTAATACTTTTCCCAGAAGAATGTAATTGAACTGCAGATCTGAAGCCTCACCTGAATTGACACTGTTGCCCCCAATCCAAGTCTACTCAGCAATGCAAAGACCTATGTTCTCACTCATCAGAACCAAGTATTTCATGGCTGCAACCAAAGCATTCAGAGGAAAAATATAATCTGACAACATTGGGAATAGTCCCCCTATAACTGTTTATTAGGATGAGAATATACTCCAAATCAATAACTAAAAAAAAAAGTCAAATTACAGAGCATGCATAAAATACAAAGTAGCAATTTATAAATAGACAGTATCTGTATAATCGATACACTAAAATAACAAATAGCTACAAAAGAAAAACAAAATGACTGACTACAGCAATGCCTTCTGTGCTCCCCACACATCATGAGCACTGCAAAAAGCAGATGATTAACCATGAAACATAGTCATCTACGCAAGCCCACACATTTTTGTTTTTTTGCAGATATCCCACCATCCTGAACAATATCTTTGCAGTTAACTTTCAGAAAACTGCAGAGTAAGTGCTTAATATTATCCACAAGGAAGTAAAACTTAGTATTAGTGTGCACATCTCTGAATGAGAAACTAGTTGCTCCATTAATTTCAATTATGTAGTGGAAAAGTCTATTTCAGGACCCTACAATGCCTAAATGCATTCTATTTAAACTCAAGGTACTATTTCATTTTACATACTAAAAGAACACATGCCTTTAAATGGTACCACTTGAGCATAAATGAACCTCTCACTGTATTCTTTAGACATACTAAAACCAAAGGTTTAACTGAACTATACTCCATTATACACTGTAGAACTCAAACAGAAGCATTGTTAAAATAATTACCCATGCTTGTTGGTGGATATGGTGATAAAATTAGGCTGCATTTCACTTACTAGAAGGGTTTAAAAACAAAATTAACACTTCAAAATGTGATATGACTAGCATTAAGCTAGTTATTGCATGAGCAATAAAAATGTCACACAATCTACTGCTGGGAAATGAGACTGGTTAAGTTACTCAGGCTGCCGATCACTGCAACAGAGACACCTCAGACAGAAGTCCACTAGCCTGCCAGGCAGCAGGTTAACTTATGACCCCATAACCATGATGCACTCCCTATACATAATGTAACATTCCTTTGTATTTACTAAGATAATTCTTTTCCAGAAAAAAAGAATCCCCATCATCTTGGATGCTTACAAAAACTAAAGAAAAAATTTACAACATAGACCTATTAAGGCATTTTAAAAATTGACTTCCACAATGGAAAATCTTCAAGCTCTCAAAATGCTGTTATGTTTATAGAGCAATCCTTAGGTCTGTCAAAATATGTACTGCATTGANAAGAGTGTCTTACAAGCTGCTCNGTGGCAAAATAATAGCTTGTTTCTAAGGTTGTCTTAGTTAGATTCAATCAGGACCAATGGGTCTGAGCTTCAAGTGATCAAGTTCAATTATGTTCTACAGTGACAGGCTTCCATGATGAAGAGTAAACAGTAACTGAGGAATTCAAACATTCAGTTTATTAAACTAAGGCTAGAGAAGCCATAGCATGAAAAAGAACTGCAGTCATTCAGGACAAAGTTGATGATTTTATAAAGCCAAAATCAAAAGACTTAAGACATAAGAAGATTCTTAAGTGTGAGGAAGTAATAAAACACAGAAAGTGACCACAAGAATTACAAATATATTTAAATCTCAGACCTGGGAAATGGGACTATACACAGCCTTCTAGGGGAAGAGAGACGCCTTAGATGTTCTGACAGCACTGCACCTTTGGCTTGTTTTCAGTGGTAGGTGGAACATGAATAGGAACCACATTGTTGCTTGGAGACATGTCATTTTCACGTCTGTCTGACATTTGCTTCTGAGAAACAATGCGGTATATCTCTGAATGACAAAAGAAACAGAAACACTTAGTGTGTGTAAACCCATGAAGAGTTCATGTGAAAGAGACAGAAAATATGCAGAACAGAAAACACACACATTTATATTTCATTTTTAGGCCAGGCATGGTAGTGCACATCTGTGATCCCAACACTTAGGAGGTTTAGGCAGGAGAATTAGGAGTACAAGACCAACCCTGGCTACACAGTAAGTACAAGGACAGCCTGGCTACAGGAGACCTTGTCTCAAAAAGTAAGATTTTAGTTTCAAATAGCCACTAGAGTCAAAGCATTATTTTTAACAATTTGTTACAGTAAGAAGAGTAACAAAATTTCTCCAGTTCAGAAGGGAAAGTTGACCCATTAATTAAACAGCACCACATTAAACAGTGGTCACATTTATGACATTTATGGGCATAGATCTGAATTAAATCGTAAAAATATATACTTAGCCCTCCACAAAAAGTCCACACAAACTGACAATGTGTAAAATAAATCTGCACTGTCAGATACACCTGTTTTCTAGGTTCTATAGGGACGAACACAACTTCTCAAACATACTAAAATCCCAAGAACTTCAGAAGAGAAAGGGCCCTCTGCTTACACTGTCCTCCTCTGGGGCTAAGGTTAAACTATACTTACTTACTCAAAGGAGATAATCGAACATATACATGTACTATTTTAATTTCACGACATATATTAAGATTAATCTTGTAGTCCACCACTAAACAATCTTTTAAANACTAAAATTAGTTGCTTAATTTTTGCTTTAGTTCCATAGAGTAGACGCCTGAGGAACTACTTGCACAAATAGACATCAGTGAATGATTCCCAGAACCTGTACTGAATTCATTGAAAGTGGCCTTGCACTGCACTACCTAATCAAACAATACACTTCTCAAGAACAGAGAACAGAGGCCTCCATATTGCCTTTCCAGTGTTCTTTCTAAAGCAATGCCACCATCACAAGGTGGGGACTCTAGTAACAGGCAATAGGATATACTAGGAAGGACACAATGTACTGATATGTGGGCTCCATGTGTCACTGACAAAACTGCTCTTGGTGAATTTGCTCATGCAGAAACAAGACAGATAAAGAATCAGATGAGTATAAATTTTCTATCTCTGCTACCCAATACAGTAGCTAACTATTTAAATAAAAATTAAAATCCATGGCTAAGCATAGAGGCACAAGCCTTTAATCCCAATACTCAGGAGACAGAGGCAGGCAGATCTCTGTGAACTCAAAGTCAGCCTGGTCTACATAGTAAGTGCCAGACAAGTCAGGGCTACATAGTGAGACTTTGTCCTTAAAAACATCAAAAGGCATTTCTATAAAGGATATTATTAATAAACTTGGGAAACTCGAAATAATCTGAAAATAAGAACTGCACACTAGAAATACTGTAGACATACTAAATTTTTTAGACCTACAGTCATATGACTATGTAGGACCATGCCTTGTTCATATGAGATAAAATGTTTAAACTTTAAAAGTATAAAATTACACAGTAAAAAACAGAAAATACAGATATATGTTCAAAATGTTCCAAAAAGTGGCACATGCCTTTAATCTCAGCACTTGGGGGACAGAAGCAGGTGGATGTCTGTCTGTGAGATAGAGGCCAGCCTGGTCACCATAGTGAGTTCCAGAACAGCCAGGGTTATGTAGAGAAACCCTTCTCAAAATAACAAGTTCCAAAAACACATCAACCAACTATAATGTATAAACATTATCTAGATCCTAATTTAAACTGCAATTTTAAAAAACTCTTGAGTATGTTTAATATTGTTCAGATAACAGATAGTAATAAGAAATTACTACAAATTTTTTAGTGGTTGTGTTATGAATTTAAGTTACAATTTTTAGATACATATTCTGAAATATTTGCAAATGAAATGACTTACTATCTGGGATTTATTTCAAAGTAATAAAAATGGTCATAGGTCAGGAACTGACACTAATAGTTACTAAAATGGACTAGTATGATCTATTCTGCTTTAGGTAAGCTGGAAGCCATACACCAAGAGACGAGTTAGTTTCTTGGTGTTGAAGAGATGGCACAGCAGTTAAGAGTACTTACTGCTCTTGCAGGGCCTGGGTTTAGTTCTCAGCACCCACATGGTGGCTAACATCCATCTCTAACTGCAGTTCCACAGAATTCAATGCCCTTTTCTGGCCTCCACACACACTAGACACACATGTGGCNCACACACATTCATAAAGGAAAGCATTCATACACATAAATTAAAATAAGCATTATCTTTAAAAAATCAGTTCCCCTAAGGTTGAGCAACATTAACTTAATAAATGAGGCTGGAGACATGGCTCAGTGCTTAGAAAAATCCACTGCTCTTCCAGAGGACCCGAGTTCATTTACCAGCACCCAGTCAAGTGGCTCACAACTGGTCCTAATTTCAGCTCCAGGAACATCTGACTCCCTCTTCTGGCCTCTTTCATCACCCCCAGACATGGGGGATACACTCAAAACACACACAGACACAGACACACACACAGACACAGACACACACACACAAACACATTAATATATGAACTAACAACACTCACCAAAAATCTATCTTTTTGTATAGTTTAGGGAAGTAGCTAGAATTTGTCTGAGAAGGTTGGTAGTGGTTCAAAGGTGAAGAAGCGTCAGTAGAGGAGGAATACAATAAAGTTTAAAAATATGAACACAAAGNGTATGGTGTTGTCAGATCTTTCATTGAGAGGGGANAGGGATGGCCAGTGACATGGCTCAGTGGATAAAGGCACTTGTCCCTAATCCTGACAACTTGAGTACAATCCCCAGAAGCTACATGTTAAGAGGAGAGAGCCTAACTCCTGAAGGTCGTCTTCTGACATTCACTCTCATAATATGGCACTCAATGAGCCCCACCATGACACAAAATAAACAAACATTTAAAAAATTGTTTTAAAAGAAAACAAGCCATATGTGGTGGCATATGCATCTTTAATCTCAGCACTTGAGAGGCAGAGGCAAAGCGTAGGTGGATTTCTGTGAGACCAACTCAATCTACACAGTGAGTTCTAGGCCAACAGAGTTACACAATGACACACTATCTCAAAGAAGAAAAGGGGATAGGGTTGGGGGTAGGAAGAGGAAGGCAGGAAGACAGAGAGGAACAGAAGAAGGAAGGAATAAACAGAAAAAAGAATGGAATGGGAATGTGTCCAGGGCAAAGAAAGCGTTCCCTTCAGGCTAGTGACTAAGGAGTAATGATAATCATCAACTTGTGGGTTAAACTATACCATTCATTCTTTATGTTGTCCACTAATACCTAACCTGATAGACCATCTTTTTGAAGAGAAAAATTATTAAATATGTGATNTCTGTTAAAATTCAACTTCTTTACAAGCTGTTCTGAAGATTAAGTTAAGGGAACTAAACCAAAACATCAGAAACTCCTCCATAAGTTACAAATGCATACAACACCAGAAGAGAGACAAAGGGACTTCTTAGAGGTCAGAGAGGTAAATAATTAAAGAGCCCCTTACAAAGAAGAAACTTGAGCAGTGTTGTGCAACAGTCTTGTGCTGCATTCTTCTAGAAATGGTACCGCTGCTGTGTTTACTCCTGTCACTAAAAACATATGCACTTTTGAAAAATACCAACAAGGCAATAAACAAAAGGAATTAGGAAAATTTTTCTTCAAGTCTAAACAGTTCTAAAGAGCTCCACAAGTAATTTACTTAAGTCTCTTGTGTTGGGTGTGTCATTTTCTTTGATAAGAAAATAGTAACCAGGAACTGTCCAGCAGGGATCTGATTATAAAGGATTATTTGATGGTGGGGGAGGGATCAGTAACACGCTAAGTCAGAAGCAGGTTCTATACTTCCCTCAAGGGTCTGTTCTCCTTTAGAACCAAATGAATGTGATTAGTTAATTCCCATGCAGTCCCTTTTCAAGATGTCCAAAGGTTAGGAACAACTAGAAAAAAGCAATCTTGCTTTATCTTCCATCAGAATCTCTTATAGGAGATCTAAACATAAAGTAAAATATTGATATATGATGGCTTTAAATATAAGGCAAAGCTACCTAAAGAGACATGATGTCTTTTCTTTTAATCTACTGGAACTATGGAACAGCTGGGAAAATAATTCTAAGGAGATCATACACAAATGTTACAAATTAAGGAACAATAAATAGAGTTAAAATTTGTTAGCTCAATAGGTGCCGGAGAGACAGCCCAGAGGTAAAGAGCACTGGCTGCTCTTGCAAAGGACGCTGTTATTCCCAGCACTCACAAGGCAGCTCACAACCACCTATAACTGCAGTTTCAGGGAATCNGACACCTCTTTGATATCCTCAGGAATCTGGTACACTCAGGTGTACATACACATAAAATAATTTTTAAAAAATTCTTTAGTTCCTCCAAAGTTTTTTAAAACCCAAGAGCCTGAGTAATTTCACGACAGCCTCAGCAGAAGCTTCTTGTTTATTAAGCTCTTCAAACTTCCTGCTTATCATGTACGTTTCTTGAAGGTCAAAAAGATTCCAATTTGAGATAGCCTGACATTTTCTGTACCAAGTGACAACAAAATTACCATTACCTCTAATGAGAAGAGAATCAGTACTTGGCTGGCAAGATGGTTGAGTGAGTACAGGTGACCCACATTTTATCCCTGGGAACCATATGGTAGAAGAAAAAAAGAACTGACTCCTGCACTTGTCCTCTGACCTCAACTCTTGTACCTACTACATATTCACATACAAGCACACAAAAATAAAATATAATTTAAAACTTCTTTAACAATTCTCAATATTCTGATGAAGTTAATACCTGCCAACTTTACCCCATTCACTTCTCTTTATTTTTGAGACAGGGTCTTGTTATATGGCCCAGGATGACCTCACACACATGTAGTCTCTACATGATGATATAGGTATGCACCACTAAACTGGCTTTAGCTTTGTTTTAAAGAGCCAGTATGTTACATAAATTAAAGTTATTTCAGCCACAGTATTAAGAGTTTAGCCTTCAAATTAGGAATTTACTTTGAACTTACTAATTACATGGAGAAACCTGGTTAACAGCACCTGAACTAAAGTTCAAAGTTGGAACTACCAATAATAAGACAAACCTATTATCATGAGCCTCCTAATGATGAACTGAAACCACTTGTGTGGTGTTCCTGCCACAAGCTGTACACCTCAGTTTAATCATAAAGAAACTGAATAAATTCAAACTGAAAAAATGACAACTGGCCTGTACCTTTCCAAAATGCTAAGGTTGGTAAACACAGGAAAATTGAAGGAACTATTGTCAAGCAGGGACAGGACAGCTGAATGAATGGAACATATGATCTGATCCCAGGCTCTTTTTTTTTTTT
>LZPO01028484.1:0-16742 GCA_001675575.1 Neotoma lepida | reverse complement strand
ATCTAATCAAAAGGCATTTATATTGCTCTATAGTCAGGACCTCAGTATTTACCTTGTGAAAAAACATAACTCTGTCCCTTTGACTATGCAATATAGAATACATGGCCTGAACACAAGGAAGTGAACAAATTACTTTCAAAGAATTTTTTCCTAGATGAATTCAGTGNCTGAAGTGTAACATGCAAGCATTGTATTATAACTGTGCACACCAAGGNACTCTTGCTACAGTTGCTCTCATTTTCAGATGGCATAAGTTTCCTAATTAATTTGTTTAAATCACTTCCTAAAACTCCAGNTTCCTCTGGTGTAACCTGCAAACATAAGTCTTACCTGTTAGAATTGTCTGAAAAGCAGCTTCAACGTTTGTAGAATCTAGGGCAGATGTCTCAATGAATGACAAACCATTCTTCTCTGTGGAGAGAAACAACATTTTCAATCATGTGAAATTTGATTGAGGTTTAATAGTATTGATGACCCAATCCAGGGCCTCATCAATGCTAGGTGAGCCCTCTACCACTGAGCTACCTTCCCAACCTCTCAATGTTTAAAACAGCAGATGTGATAAGCTCAAGATCACAAAAGGGAAAATAAAAGATTAAGACCTAGCTGGGCATGGTAGTGCACACCTACCACCCAGCACCCAAGAGGTGGAAGCAGGACCAGGAAATCAAGACCAGCCTGGACTACATGAGAAAGTGTCCCAAAATACNAAACAAACAAAACCTANTTATACTTCAGTAAATTAAAACTAACAGTAAGAAATTTTCATTAGCTTCTAAGTGTTGCTGCATATAAATACCACCACTGGCAATGAATGAAACTATTCAAAATATAGTAAACTTATCAAACATCCCACTACTTCCACCCCTAACCATCTTCCCTAGCAACTATATAACTAGTAGCATGTTCACTTAGAATTCTGTTACTATACTATTTGAAAATTTAAAAAGTTAGAGGAAAATATTCACTAATACAATGTCATGACTTCCTAGCCAGTGCTTTCTTTGGTAGTTTCTCCTACAAGAAGGGCAGCAAGAAGCATGCAGATCCTATACGAAGCCCAAAGTGTTCAGCTTCTAAGTAGGTGCATCCTTGTTGGTCCATGACACTCCCTGGCATACTACTTTTCAGACTCACATAGAACAGTCTTGTTAAAGAACAGAGGAGTAATGTTCAAACAGAGAAATGCAGAAGCACTGTAATATTGTCGAGTTCACATTACTAACCTGCAAAAGCTCTTGCTTCATCGGTAGGAACTGCCCTGAGATGGCGTAAATCACTCTTATTGCCCACAAGCATGATAACAATGTTGCTATCAGCATGGTCTCTCAGTTCTTTCAGCCATCGTTCTACATTTTCATATGTGAGATGCTTAGCAATGTCATAAACCAATAAGGCACCTACTGCTCCACGATAGTATCTGCAAACAGAAACATTTGTTAACGATCAGAAGACAATCACAAAGTANAAGAGAACACGAGAAAAACTCCAAACAGGGATAGGGCAGGGAGATGGCTCTGGTAAAGCACTTGCCATCCATGCATGAGGATCTGAGATAAAATCCCCAGAACCCACGTAAAAGCTGAGGACAGGAATCCTGGTCCTCCTACAGTGAGATGTGGGGCTGGAACAGGAAAATCCCCAGAAGTTCACATGCCAGGTACCCTGGCATAAACAGCAGTGAACAACAAATACTGCGTGTCTCAAACAAGGTAGAAGGCGAGGACCAACACCCAAGGTTGTCCTCTGACCTCTACACACATAGTAATAATTCACACATGCACACACTAACTAACATACACACCCCATATGCTCACACACACATTCATGGATGGACCGACGGACACACACACAGAGACTATCTATAGATGTGGTAGACAGTAGTTGTCCCTTACATGAGGTTTTATACCTAGTCATCCATAGTCCAAAAATATTAAATGAAAAGTTCCAGAAATAAATAATTCATAAGCTTTAAATTGCCACCATTTTAAGTTTTGTGATGAAACTTCTCAGTGCTCCACTTCCTGCGGGCCAGCACATGACTCATCCTTTTGTCCAATGTACCCACTGTATAAACTACCTGCCCCTTAAAGTCACTTTGTAGCCCTCAGTGTCAATTGTCTTCCCTATGTTCAAGTAACCTTTAGTTTATTGAATAATGGTCCCCAAATGCAACAGGGCATGCCAAAGAAAGGCTACAAAGGGTCTATTAAGAAGAAAGATACAGGGGGCTGGAGAGATGGCTCAACAGTTAAGAGTACTGGCTGCTCTTGCAGAGGACCCAGGTTTGTTTTCCAGCACCCACACAGTGGTTCACAACCATTTGTCAGTCCAGTTTCAGGGGATCTGATACCATCTTACCTCTACAGGCACCAAGCACACATGTGGTACACATACATATATGCAGGCAAAACACAAATAAAAATGAAATGAATTAAAAACACCAGTGGAAACATTCAGAGTTCAGTACTATTTGTGGTTGTAGGCATCTACGGAGGGTCTTGGAACACACCTTCCAAGGTTAAAGGAGGACTACTGTACCTGCCCAATACTTAAAGTCAGCAATTCACCTGATACCAACCTANGCCAGAACTGAGAAACCATGAACTTACGCAGATGTTATAGCCCTGTACCGCTCCTGCCCTGCTGTGTCCCATATCTGCGCCTTTATTGTTTTCCCATCAACTTGGATGCTTCTTGTTGCAAATTCTACTCCAATGGTGCTCTTGCTTTCCAGGTTGAACTCATTTCGAGTAAATCGAGACAGGAGGTTACTCTTTCCAACACCAGAATCGCCAATAAGGACAACTGAAAAGACAAAAAATTAATATAAGCTGGATAAAAGCAAGCACATTCAGAATACCAACATGCTTTTAATAGAAGGGCATTTGGTTTCAAAATAAACACAACCAAAGATTTTAAAGAGGCATACATAGTACTGAATATATTGTATATCTTTGACCAATCAATTAAAATCCATTTACTTTTTAATCTATTNCTAGCTGCATAAGGTCTTCCACACATCATCTACTTAGCACAGATCAGATATAGCACCCTATCTAAAAAACATCCCTTTTTGTCCTATTTGAGAACTCAAACCCAGGGCCTTACATGTGTATGGTAAACACCAGCCCACTGATATATATCCCCAGCCCTTAAAAATGCAATTTTGCAATTTTAATCATAGGGTACCCTAGCCACCGATGCAAGCATTAATTACCTTTAATTTATACCAACCTCACTACCTTAGAAAGTATTCTAAAAGGTAAATAACAACTTGTGTTATTCTCATGTTTTAGACATCAAACAAAAAATGTCAGTGCATAGAGAGGAAAATGTGTACATTCTACTAGTTTCATTAAAGACTAGGTGTGATGTGAGAGCCGAAACACATTTAAAACATGAGGCATGTAGCTTACAAGCGCTGCTCTCGTCATAGGAACTATAATCATCTTTAATAGTTATACTTCACAGACTGGCAGAAAGCCACAGGGGCGCCCCACCTCACTATGAACAAACAGGAGCCCTAGGAAGCTAACAATTCTGACATACTGAGTCAAAGCCAAAGTAAGGAGGGCAAACACTTTCACTTAGGACTCTATAAAAAAAAAATCTAAAAACAAGTTTTGATCGTACTCACACTTCCTATGAATAGAAGGCAGTTTATTTATTAACTTCTCCTCAAAATGTTATTAGACTTTAATAAAATTTTCAAATAGGGCTAGTGAGAGGACTTAGCAAGTAAAGACACTTGCTGCCAAGCCTGAGGGCTCCAGAGTTCTATTTCTAGGACCCACATGGTGGAAGAGAGCCTTCTCCTAAAGCTGTCCTCTGATCCAATGTGTGCAGAGCTCACACAGGAATCAATTAATATAATTTTCTGTGTATAAACATGAGTCTGTATGGATGCTGTGTGTATTTGTATGGGGGCAGGTCCCAGGGGACAGAAGAGAAGAGAACTGCAGTAGTAAATAGTCAAATACAGGTGTTGTGAACTGAACTGGGTCCTCTGTAACAGCATCCTGTTCTTAACCTCTAAATCACCTCTCCAGTCACAATAAATGTAATTAAGAAAATTAAAAAAAAAAAAAAAAAAATTTTGGGGGGGCTAGAGAAATGACTCAGTGGTAAAGAGTTCTTCCTTAAAGAGTGGCTGTTCTTCCCGAGGACCCAAGTTTGATTCCTAGCACCCACATGGTAACTTACAACCCTTTAACTCCAGACAACAGTTTGTAATTTCAGTTCAAGGATCCAATACCCTCTTCTGGCCTCTGTTGATACTGTATACAAGAAGTTCACAAACATACATGAATACCAAACCACCCACACACATAAAATAATAAAATAAAATAAAAAATTTCAGAGCTAGGCATGGTACACTCCCTTAATCCCAGCATTCAGAAGGCAGAGGCAGGCAGATATCTGTGAGTTCGAGGCTAATCTGGTCTACATTGAGTTCCATGCCAGCCAGGGCTACATAGTGAGACTCTGTATCAAAACAAACAAACAAAATAGGAAAACAGGAAGTTAAGAAACAAGTCCCCTTAACAAAACAAACAAACAGGAAGCAGTAAACTGAGAAACAAGTTGAATTGTTTTAAGAGGTCTTGGCAGAGGCAGGAGGAATCTATGAGAGTTCAAGGCCAGCCTGGTCTATATAGAGTTCCATGCCTTCTTTAAAAACAAAAAAACCCAGCAAGCTTTCTAGAGAAATGTCTCAGTGGTTAAGAGCACTGACTGCTCGTCCAGAGGACCCAGGTTCAATTCCCAGCACCACATGACAGCTCACAACTGTCTGTAACTCCTGTTGCAGGCAGACATGCATGCAGGCAAAACACTAATGTGCATAAAGTAAAAATAAATAAATCATTTAAAAATAAATAAATATTTTTTAAAAAAGGAGAGAGGGCCTCATTCTGGAACCAAGGTTGGTCTAGAACTCACAAAATCCTCTCGCTGAGAGTANAGGTGTGTGCCATCATGCCCAACTTCAGACAAGTTGTGTTAAAGTTGAAGATCAAAATGGGGGGGAGGGGCGGTGGTGGTACATACCTTTAATCTCAGCACTCAGGAGGCAGAGGCAGGTAGATCTCTAAGTTCAACCTGGTCTACAGAGCAAGTTACAGGACAGCCAAGGTTACACAGAAAACATGTTATCTCGAAAAAACAAACAAAAAAGATCAAAATGGGGGAGGGGAGCGGTGGTGGTGCACACCTTTAATCTCAGCGCTCAGGAGNGGCACAGGCAGGTAGACCTCTCTAAGTCCAACCTGGTCTACAGAGCAAATTGCAGAACAGCCAAGGCTACACAGAAAAGCCCTATTTTGAAAAAAACCAATAAACAAAAAACATCAAAATGGGTTTGTAGGTTTACAGAATCTGAGCTAGACAACATTTTTTCCTNCATAAAAATTTTTGTTGGCATTTTAGTGAACACTGTATGTATTTTGACTGTTNAGTTAGTAATGCTTCTTAAACTAGCTGATTGATTTAGACATCAGACTAGAAAAATCAACACAAAAGGTTAAGGCNAGGGAATATGCTATGCTTTACTCAAAAGACTGGGATTTGATGGTGCATGTGGAAAGAAGGCTGACTGCACCCCAGTCAAAGGAGTAAGAGAGTCTTTCTTGTCACAGAAGTAGACTGCCCTAGCGCCCTAGAACAACCGTGTATTATCAAATGCCTATCTTTCTGGCTTCCTCTATCAGCTGATTCAGCAAGAAATCCCAGTGGCAGTGACTCCATGACAGCAAAGAGAAATTATTTCTATATTGTAGTCAATTAGAGGGTGCCCTAGCAAACAGACATTAAATGCTTTTACTGGATACCAGGGAAAATAATGTCAAGTCATGAAGACAGAAACAATGTACTTTCAGTGTTACAGAATGGTTAGTTAATAGGCTGGTTTCCAACTCCACCACTGTAGATGTGAAGCTGAATCCCAGTTACATTAATAGAGCCTCCCTATTAATAAGATACATTCACTGTTGTTTCTTAGTATAAGAGGCTTACTGCTGGGGTGGGGTGGGGTCCCAGCCAAGAACCTACCTAGCCTGGGCTTTAGACAAAACTCCCTACACCCTTCCTGAAGAGCAATCCTTCAGTCACTCCAAGAATACAGAAACTCAGGCTTGGGAGATGGTTCAGCAGGTAAAGACCTAAATTCAATCCCATGAACCCACATAGTGGAGAGAAGAGAATCAACTCCTTCAACTTAGTGGCTTCTAATATGTACACACCACGGCNTGAGCCCACACATCACCAAAACATACATACACACATACATACAATGCATGTACGTTTTAAAAGGAGGCTGGATAACCTACTGAGGAAACTTCCTCTGAATCACTTCTGGTCCCACACTAGCATCAACACTAACTAGAGATATGTATAGTGAAGAAGGGAAAACCAAAGATTAGAACTCATCTAATCAATTCAGACACAGACATTCCCATTTCAACACAGACATTCCCATTTCAACCAGGAGCCAGTCACCATTTAAAGTCAAGGAGCACATGTGAGCAGGCATCTGGCTAACTAACACCACCTTTGGTAGGGAACNCCATCAAAAACAATGTACACCTCCCACAGAAGTTCCAGCAGTAGTTCATGTTTTGTTTTGTTTTAAAATATTAGCTATTCTTGCATTTTTTGTTTTTTGCGTTTCTACTTTATGTATATGGATGTTTTGCCTGCATGCAAGTATGTACATTACATGCATGCCTGTCATGTCACCTGGAACTGGGATTATGAACAGTTGTAAGCCACCATGTGGTGTTGGGAATTGAACCCAGGTTCTCTNCAAGAGTAACAAGCGCTCCTAATTGCTGAGCCATATCTACAGCCCCCTGGTTCATGTTTTGACCTCTACTTTTAACTAATGACTAAATTTACCATCTCACCAACATCAAATCTTTATACTATACTAAGTGAAGAATCCAACCCCCATATAATCAATTAATTTTATTTAAAAAGTAGCAATAGTTTGTAAACAACTCACCATTCACAAATNCTCTAACACTATAAAATAGTTATACCAACTAGCTACTAACAAGATCTCTAAGGAAAAGACTAGCAACTTTGTCAAAGGAAAAGGATGTTTGAAATGACAGAAGACTCCAGTTTTGTAAGAATTAAAAAAAGATGATGAGGAGAGATATTTCTATTTCCTAACCAAATGAAAAATCAAAACAAGGAGTGATCTATTTAGGTTTGCTGGAAGGATGGATGGATGGATGGATGGATGGAATGAATTATTTAACAAACGAGAATTCATTGGTTATGATTTTAAAAAAAACTTAATGGACCTTTCTCTGTGGACTCACAATTAAGCAATTTCTAGTCAAAATACTTTCTCTCTTTAAAATGACAACATTTAATTTATTTTT
This sequence comes from Neotoma lepida, assembly GCA_001675575.1. NCBI lineage: Eukaryota > Metazoa > Chordata > Mammalia > Rodentia > Cricetidae > Neotoma > Neotoma lepida. The sequence continues at coordinate 9,351 of LZPO01028484.1, read as the reverse complement.
CCCCCAGTGGTGCTGGGGATCTAAACCTAGGGCTCATGCTAAGCACATGATTTATCATTGAGGTATTATCCATCACCAGCCTCTTGTTTTTGTTTTTTCAATGCAGGAAACTATATGTTCATATCCAAAAATTTAAAAAATCAATTTCTGGGCCAGCAAGATGGCTTAGCAGGTAAAGGCACTTGCTGCCAACTCTGATGGTAGAAAGAGAAAAACAGACTTCTGACCTCCACATACTCACCGTAGTACACACCCCCAACATATAAATAAATGAGTGAGTGAATGAATGAATGAATAAATAAATGCAATAAAAATGTAAAGGAAGCCGGCAGTGGTGGCACACGCCTTTAATCCCAGCACTCAGGAGGCAGAGGCAGGTAGATCTCTGTGAGTTTGAGGCCACCCTGGTCTACAAAGCTAGTTCCAGGACAGACTCCAAAGCTACACAGAGAAACCCTGTCTCAAAAAAACAAAAAACAAAAACAAAAAAAAAAGTAAAGGAATTTTCAGTAATTTTATACAACCATTACTAATTCTTACATTGAATGGATGTATATTTAAGTATTCTACAATTTTACCCATTTATAGAGTACATACTAAACAACATAGCTATAAGATAAATAACAGTATCTATACACCAAATATCAATATAATTCCTAAAATAATATATTGCCTCCCTAGAACTTAGATACATCTCTGAAGCTCAACCTAATACCTAATATTAATTTGTTTATATATATGCTTTATATACTATACATACCACAAATATCAGACTGCTAAATACTGTAAAAGCAGAGTATGTATACTAATTATCCATTATTTAATTTAANGTTTCTATCTCTAACCACATTTAGATATTTTTTTGCTATTGTTTTTGTTGTTTGTTATTTTCTGAGACAGGAACTCATTCTGTAGCCCAGGCTGACCTCAAAATCATGGCTATCCACCTGCCTCAGCCTCCCAAGTCCTGGAATCACAATNATGAGCCTCCACGCTCAGCCCACACTTATTCTATACTTCTCTGAAGTCACTAGCAATTTTCATATTGGTTTTTAAAAGCTTGGAAGTATTTCTACTCTCAACCACATTCACAGCCCAACCTTACCAAGTCTTTAAAATAAAATGCAGCAATAATGCTGAAGTCTAGACAAGTTTTTCCCAGTTCATCAGAATCTGAGTTGCTCAACCCAAAGTTGTGAAAGAAAAGCTACCAAGATTCAAGACAGGGACAGTCCTAACTGACAATCAGCTGATAACTCATAACACCTGGACTTCAGTGAGACTCAACAGAAAAAGCCGGGAGAGGTAGACTATGCCCCCAGCTGCTTCCAGGAAGTCCCAGTACCCACCTACCTCACTTGTGTCCTACACCACCTTACCCACACTGGTGTACGTACAAGATTAACATTGTTTTAAATAGTCATGCTTTTAAAAAATAAAACAAACTCCCTAAGTCCCACTGCAAAGCATAAAAATTTTTCAAGAACAAACACATGATTTAGAATTGTCCCTATCTGCCCACATTACATTCTCATTTAAACTATTCCACTCCGTGCTGATAAACATACCCCTCCANGTTAAATGTTGCAAACTTCAATTTCCTTAACTATCAAGTGTGCTAGGTTAGCTTCCTCCAAAGTAGAAATGCTATGGTTCATTTTAGTGAATAAATCACTATGGAATGAAATCATTTAAAAATAATCGTATAAGTAAAAAATTGGCTAAGTAATCAGTGTTGAAATAAAAAATAAAGTGACTCATATCCTGTAGCAGTTTCTAAAAAGTGGAAACTCTTCTCAGCAGAATTTAAACACCCAGTCTTATACAGCAAAATGTACAAAAGATAAAACCAGAACCCACGTAGATACAAAATAATTCAAAAGTTTCTTAGTTCTGTGCTTCTCTATTAAAACTTACATATTCTTGCTGGGCAGTGGTGGCACACGCCTTTAATCCCAGCACTTAGGAGGTAGAGGTAGGCGGATCTCTGTGAGTTCGAAGCCAGCCTGTCTCAAAAAGCCAAAAAAAAAAAGCTTACATATTCTTTAACACTAAAGATTTACTGTTTAGTGAGATGGCTCAGTGGGTAAAGGTGCTTGCTTCCTACCAAGCCTGATGACCTGAGACTCACATGGTGGAAGAAAATAACTGACTCCCAAAAGTTGTTCTCTCACCTCCTNGTGTGCTGGGTACACATTAGCATACGCATATCAATAAATGTATTTTTTTTTAATTTTAAAAAGATTTATGGCTCAAAAATCTGACAAGAACTATAACAACTTCATTTATAATCATTTATTGAGTCCTCACAAGAGCTAAATTTCACAATCTCACTCATTCCTCAAAAAGGTATCACAGTATTTCNTTTACTGAGGAAACTGCACCTCAAAAAAGTTGAGCAGGGAGAAATGGTATAATTATATTATCATCTCAAAAAATAAAAAATTACTTTTGAAAAGTTAACTTTTCAAGGTCACAAAGCAAATACAAACCCCAGTGGTTTCTCGTTGTTCAAAGGATGGTCTAATCTCAAAATTAAACTTAATTTAATTCTTCAGCCAATCTAAGGATAAATCAACATTCTTAGGGAAAATAAACAAACAGCTTTCTATAACCAACCTTCACATTCCAAATCAAATAGTAGAAATAATTTCAAGAGGCTAGGTACTCACTGCAATTAACAGTACTTAAAGATAAACCTCCCTTGACTAAGCCCCAAAGTCTCCTGGGATTTAAGTAATTTCACATCATCTCAGATGCCTTCAACAAACATTCGTGGTATCCTATTTGTTTCGACTTTTTGAGGCAGGGTCTCACTAAGTAACTCCTGACTGTCCTGGAACTCACCATGCAGACCAGGCTGGCCAGGAACTCACATGATCAGCCTCCCTCTGCCTCCCCAACGCTGGGATTTTAAAGGCGTACCACCACANCAGGCTTTCCTATANGTATTTTTAAAGTTTGGTACCTTCTTATCTGTAAATTATTTTCCAACATGGTAGTAAGGGTAGACACTTAAGGTACTTACCCTATAAATAGAATATTCGGAGGAGTAAATAATGATAAGGGTGTACCNGCAGCTAATACGCCAAGACTTGTAAAGTGTTCGGTAAGGCAAAAGAAATGTTTCCTGCTTCATCATTTAGTCAGTCACTCTTTACACCCAATGGCAACACCATGCTTAACACTCTTGAAACTCCACCCTCCACAGTAAAGCTTTAATAGCAATGGCTTCTTCCTCTCCGGTAATGATCTTTGTTCGGCACACTACTGATGGCTGCCCTTCTAATTCAGGAGCAAGGCAAGACTATGAAAGTGAGACCNCATTCATGAACAAAAAAAGCGTTCACTGTACTCTCTTTTCACTGGGAACTGTATCCTTTCACTTCGGCTTTTATCCGGACTCAACCAATAAGCAAGTCGCTATCTACTCCCCATCCTCCCATGTTCTGTCCACCCGCTTCACATTTTCCCCTACCTTGCAATAAATTCTTGATTCCACTAAAAGAGAACGCTACCACTATAACCCTCTCCCACAGACTGGGAAAGGTATGTGACCAACCAGGGCTCTTCCCTTCCTGTTGGATCCTCCCAGTATTGCAGCAGGAAGCAACCAGTCCATAGTGATAAGCTAGCCAGTATTTGTACAGCGCACAACCTTTCCTGTTCAGGAACTGGGCCTTCAGGTCTGGCAGGGATAACAGCCACCACCCATCCGCAGCCCCTTCTCGAAAGACAAGTAAAGGAGTTATCCCAGGCTGGTTGTAGCTGGGCAGGGACAGAAGGAAGAGGGTTAAAAAGGCGAGGTGGGAAGTCATCTGCCTGCCTGGACACTGCGACAAGTGCACGTACGCCGGGGGTGATGGACAGCCCCTCTTGCCCTCCCCTGCTCTCCCTCCCACCAGCCAGGTCGCACCGGGGCACTGAGCGTTATGTGGAAAGGAAAGGCACAGAGTTGCCCGTCTGTGGCGAGGGAGAGGACAGTCCGCGGGTACTGACCTCGAGGGCTGCGGGGATGGGGGTGGGGGCCCTGGGACGGGCGAATCTGGCCGAAGCCCAGGAAAGGCTCACTCGGAGGGAGGGGAAAAGAAACGAACAGGAAAGGAAAAAAACCAAAAAACCCCATAGAGAGAGTCGGTGCCTCAATATGGGTGCTGAGCCGAGGCAGGGGCCTGTCAGAGGGGGATGTGAGGCCGGCAGCGTGCATCCAAGAGGAGGGGCCCGAGATGCCCAGGGAAGAAACTGCACCGTCGTGAGGAACGCAGCCATCGGGGGAGACACACCGCGAGGGGCGACGCGGCCCGGCAGCCCTCCCCGGGGCGCAGGAACCGCGACGACCGGCGGGACCCCCGTCGGGGCGGCAGGGAGGAAGCGCTGAGGCGGGCTCTGTCCAGGGCAGGGCCAGCCCTCGCGCGGGTCCCCCGGGAGTGTCTCGGGCCCCGCATGGGCACTCGGCGGCCCACGGGCTCACCTTTAAAGAGGTAGTCGTACTCGTCGTCGCGGGTGCCCATGGCGCGGCCGAGGAGCTGAGGGGCGGGAGCGGCGGTGGCGACAGCGGCGGGACCAGGGGGCGTCGCTGCAGGGGTAACCCGAGCGCCGAGCTTCAGCTGCCGGACCCGGTGAAGAGCCCCGCCCTGGCCCTGCGTCACTTCCGTCAGGCCCCAGCCCCTCACAGGAAGCACTTCCGGAGAGACGGCGCCCCGCCCCTGAGCTGGGCAGCGGGGAACGCAAAGGAGTGAAGTCCGTACTTTCACCCGGCTTGGGAAGGCTTACAGGGAGAACAGTCTTAAAGTGCCCAGCTGGCCACAGTCGTCTGGGTCTTTGGCTTGTTCTTTCCTCAACCATGCAAGGAAGCGAGGCACAAGTCTTTCTCCAAGGTTTCTAGTTGGGGGCGGGGTTTTGTCAGCATTAGACACCCGAAGACAGAGTTGCCTCCGTGCTGGTTCCATGGTGTAATGGTTAGCACTCTGGACTCTGAATCCAGCGATCCGAGTTCAAATCTCGGTGGAACCTGANTCTTTAACCTTTTGTTTTTCTATATTCTAAATTTACATTGAATAATAGAATAACTTTGTTCTATAAGCTCTTGGATTGAGTCACATATGGTTTTTACCTATGAAGACTTCACTAATGAATCTCTTCAGTTCAGTAGTGTCTGTTACATGGAGACCTGGTAATAAAAACTCTTTAGTTCTTTTTTAGCCTTGAAGGAAGCTTGTTACTTGATTCCTTTTGCTGGAATTTTCTACCCTAAGCTTCAGTTAATGATAGGTACTTCTCATCCACCCAATCTCTTCAGAAATCTTTCACACTATTTCCAGATGTCATTAAGAGAACTTCACCCACCCTCCTCATAAAGATTCATTAAGATCTTGAGTCCTATCTGCTGGCCTCCAAGCTAAGCCAGGTTAAATAAAGTTAACACAAGAGGATGGCAATTTCCATTTTCTTAAGTGTCAATGTTAAGACTCAAGAGATTTGCCATAGCGTCTCCTCATAGTTGTTTTGTTCTTCTGTAACCCAGAATAGCTTTGAAATCACTATATAGCCCAGGCTGGCGCTACTGTCCTTCTCTGCCCCCTCCCAACCCACCCTCCATACACACAGAGAGATATTCACCTAATAATTCCTGGAAAACATATGTTAGGTCATGGGGAAAGAGAATTCAGCCTACAGATGGAATTCAAGTTGCTAATCAACTGACCTTAAGCAGGGATATTGTCTTTGATAATCTGAGTAGGCTCAGGGTTGTCCTTAATGTCTTCCAAAGTGAAAAAGGGGGTTGTCAGCAGGGATGCTCCTCTACGCTGCTACCAGCTGTCTGAGGAGAGGGACCTGGATTCAGGGAAAACCTGATTATTGACTTTGCTTCAGAAAAGCTTTTCAGAATGATAAAATATGAAACAGAATCGGAATTTATTAAGAGATTTTAATATAGATTCTATGATTAAGAGGAAGTGAGGGTCTCAGAAAAAAAAAGACATGATCAAGAGCATGAGCTTTTCAGAGAGTCCTGCCTTGTCTTTACAGGCGCCATATACACCAAGGGTTTCAAATCTATCATCTTCAGGGAGTTGCTGAGGAATCTGAGATTACAGGGTGGCTCCTACTTGGTGAATAGGAACATAACTGATAAGGTAAAATTCTAGGTCACAAGGAGGCCTGCAGGGAACTTAAGATGTTTTCACTGTAAACAAAGGTTTAGTCTTGTTTGTGAGATTCAGAGGAAATGTCTGGGAGAAGAGTCAGGCCATACTTGAAGATCATAAAAGCTTAGTCCTTACTAGTTCATTGCTATTTTAACATTCTCTATATAAATATAATGTTTTAAAGGCCGTTACTAGGCCAGGTGTGGTTGCACATGTTTTTCATCCCATTTGGGCGGCAAAGGTAAATATGAGTTCAAGGCCAGCCTGGTCTCCATAGTGAGTTCAGACCAGGCAGGGTTACAAAATAGGAAAAGCAAAACAAAACAAGGCCATTCCTACAGCTGAGGATGGCAGCACAACACCTGTGACCCCAGCACTCACGAGGTAGAAGCAGGAAGATTGCAAGTTCTAGGCCAGTCTGGGCTNTACACCTCAAAGGTGGTGGTGGCANTGAAGGAGCACAGAGGCGATAGCACAGCAGGTAAAGGCACTTGCTGCCATGCCTGAAGGTCTGAGTTCAACTCCAGAGTCCTACATCCTAGTTGGAAGGAGACAACNGACTCTTAAAAGTTGTCCTCTAACTTATACACACACACACCTTAAATTAAAATTGAGTTTTGAAAAATTATTAAGGAGGCAGTATTCTTTCTTACTTTCTCTTTCAGTCTTTCTCTTAATAAATCTACATCCTCTCTACAATAATAATAAAGAATGTCATCTCCTACACTGACAACCTTCACAACAAATGTTAGTTGTGTTGGAATTGTTCACTTTTGACTGGGAAGAAAGACTTCAATGAGACTCTAGAGTGGCAGCTCTTCTGCCTCCGGGGGTTCCCATCATTTGCTCTTTGTATCTTTCTCAGGAGTCATGTGTGGGGTCACATGCCTATAATTCCAGCGCTTGAGATAAGAGGACCAGGAGTTCAAGGTCACCTGGACTACAGGAGACCTTGTCAAGAAGAGAGAGAAGAAAGGAGAGGAGAGGAAGAGGGAGAGAGAGGGAGAGGCACAGAAGGGATGAGACTGAATTCTCAACTGGTCCCTGCTGGCTTTGAAGATGGAGGAAAGTAACCAGGAGTCTCAGGATCCAGAGGCTTCCAGAAACTGGGAAAGGAACCCAAAGAGATTCTTCTGAAAGAAGAAACACAGCCNTTTCCACACCTTCCTTGATTTTAGCCCAATGATGAGTTGATTTAAATCATCAAGCTCATGGCAATTAATTTCAGCGGGCATAGAAAATGAATACAATGACATTTTCAGTACTTTCTCTGCCAGTACAAAGGGATAGATTGGCAGGCATGGTGGCACACACCTGTAATGCCAGCACCTGGGAGATGGAGACGAGAAGATCAGGAGTTCAAATTCAGCCTGAGCTACACAAAACCCCAGCATTGGACAGGTAACAGCCGTTCAAACTAGGGGATATGTGTACTATCACTTAAATAGCCACGACTTTTAAGATACTTATATGTGACTAAAGATTATTGTCAGACAGTCTCGGTGCTGCTTATTGGAGGAGACAAGACAGGGCCACAAATAGGAAACTCAGTAACAGCATCGAGTTGGAAAAAGCAAGGAAGGAAGCTCGTTTTGGGAAGTGGGGAAAACGTGACTGTGAGGGTGTGTTGAGTAAGGCCGTGGACGCTGCCAGAAGCTCTAAGCACATTTTCCCCTCCTGTCATTATTTCTCAGTGTGAATTCTGAGCAGGATGATGATAATGTTTCTCAACAAAAACTTGCATGATCAACTACATGGAGAATTACACATTGCCTCCCATCTCAGAGATTCCCTCAGCTCATGGGCATTTAAAAAATAAACATATATATATACACATATGCATATATATACATATGCATATGTTTATTTTTTAAATGTATATATGTATATATATTAGCAAGGCAGTTCCCAGATTCACCAGACCACAGAAAAAAATTCCCATGGACTAGTTAGCAGCCTTTTAAATACTCTGAAAGAGTGTAAAATAGATCACTGGACAGAGGAGAGATTAGAGTGAAACTTGGGTCCTCTGAAAGAGCAGCATGTGCTCTTAACCACTGAGCTAACTCTCCACCTCTGGGACTTTATCCTTAAGTACTGAACTCTCTCTCTCTCTACCTCTGGGACTTTATTCTTAAGTACTGAACTCTCTCTCTACCTCTGGGACTTTATTCGTGTTTGTTGTTGCTGCTGCTGGGGTGTGTGTGTGTGTGTGTGTGTGTGTGTGTGTGTGTGTGTGTGTGTGCTTTTGTTTGTTTGCTTTTGTTTTTGTTTGAAACAAGGTCTGTGTAGCCCTGGCTGTGGAACTTTATTCTTCAAGTAAATAATACAGAAGTATAGACTCAAGCCTTAACATCTTCCTCCACTGTTTCAGTTCCTCTCCAGACCCCAGAGATAACTAATTATTTATATTCATTTCCTCACCTTGAAATCCAGATAGATTTAACTAATTATCTGAATAACTTTCCCTTAACAAAGATGTATAATAGCTAGTCCAAACATTTTTATTTACTTACTTGTAGACAGGACAAGCAATTAAAACTTGATTATTTTCTTATTTATACAAGATCTCACATAGCCCAGACTAGTCTTGAACTCACAATGATGACCTTAAACTCCTGATCCTCCAATGGACTGCTGGGATCACAATCCTTCACCACACCGTTTTATGTGGCACTGGGGATCGAACCAGGGGCTTTGTGCACACTAGACAAGCACTCTACAAATTGAGCTACATCCCCAGACTCTAAAACCTGTTTTGAATCCATTTTTCCCCATTCCTATCTCCCTACAGAGCCTGAAAAAAAGCAATTGTTTTCCCAATTACCCTGTTAAAAGTGACCTTGTGGGACAATTTTAATAACACGAAGACTGAAGCCTAAGGCATCTGGGAAGGGTTTGTTGAGAAGAGAGGTAGGGGCTGCCCCTTGGCCCTGTCTTCCTGACATAAACAGGATACGTCTCTACAGATGTGGCAGCTCCCTTCCCCCAAGCTAAGTCAAACATAATGACGTCATTGAACTGTAAACCAATGCCAGTAGCTACTTGCCAGTCACCAACACTGAATCCTAACAATAGTTTTCATCTAATAGTGCCCATCTAACAGTTTGTNCACAAATTGCCACTTCTATGGTAACTAGCAAATATAAAATTTTTTCCTATGTTCATTAGCTATTTATGAGTTCTGTAAATTGCCTATTGA
>LZPO01028483.1:20098-31233 GCA_001675575.1 Neotoma lepida | reverse complement strand
TGTGTGTGTGTGTGTGTGTGTGTGTGTGTGTGTCCAAGCAACATGCATGTAATTTTGAGACAGAGTCTCGAGTCTTGATATGCTGTCCAGACTAGCCTGGAACTTGCTATGCAGCCAAGAACACCCTGGAACTTGGAATCCCCCTGATTCTGCCATCTGAGTACTGGAATTATACACCCATGTGACCATGTTTAGCTTTTTAAAAAAATAATATTCTAAAAAAGTACTCTGCTCATCATTTCTTCTTATATGTCAAGCTTCTCTTCTAGATGTATGATCCTTTATGCTTTAGAAGTACTTTTCGTATAACCTATTTAGAATGAACGTTTCCAGTTTTTGTATCTTGACAACTGTCTTGATTCTCCGTTCCCTTTCAAATCACCCAGTTTCAGGTTGATATTTATTTCTCTCCACTGCTTTCTAGTTCCCACTGCATCTATAGAAAGGTTTACTGTCAGGAGAATTGTGATTACTTTTCCTCTGTGATGGTTTTAAAGACGCTTTTCCTTAATGCTCTGTAGTCCTGCTACATTGCATTGGTATTATTTTTGTTTCATTTATTCTGTTTCTTATATGCATAAAGTTATATNCTTTACCAGTTTTAATTCTCAGCCATTGTCCCTCCAAATATCTATTGTTTTCTCTGTATTTCTGTGTTCCTTTGGGGAAAACTCATTACTTGTGTGTTAGAGTTCCCCTGTCTGTTTCCCATGTAACGTTACATTCCGTTCATTTTCCCTTCTTTTCTTCTCTCTGAGCTTCATTCTGGATGATTTGTTGGTTTTATCTTCCAGTTCCTTTGTTCTGTCGTCAACTACCTCTAAAATATGGCTGAGGACCTCCCTTGAGCTTTTTATATTAACAATGATATTTTTCTCAATTCTCAGTATTTAATTTGGAATTCTGAAAGGACAGCCTTTTTTGACCATCTTCATTTCTTTTTGATCATCTTTATTTTTTTGCTTAATTCTTTGTGTTCCTTTCTCCCTTATATGTATATAAAGAGAACCTAAAATCAACATCTTGAGAAACTTCTGATATGCAATACACATCTGTCCTTCTGAGAGCTTTAAGATGACCATTTTATATTCCATAATCAATTATTTTGGTGTTTTATCTTAAGTCAAACTCTTGCTTGTTCCACTTACTAATATTCCTTCCACTCTCCCTTCATGGTGATCTATGGGGACGTTTTTATATTTGGCAAATCGTGTGGGTCCCCCAAGGGACTAAAATAAAGATGCTTTCCTCCAAATTTACATCTGCTCCCCCTGAGAGCAGGGTACCTCTATTAACCTGGAATCACCTAGCTCCAAGAAATATTGTTTATCGAGTCTTCAGGGTTAGTCTCCTGCAACTTGCTAGGACTGGTACCTCCGTTGTCCTGATGATGTTAGAGTTTGTGCCCAGAGTGGCCCTGTATATGATTTGNCTTGTCATTTTGTAATTCTGGTTTGAACTCAGGTTTGAAGTTTGGTTGTAGTGTTTTTCTGTTTATCCTTATCTGGTATAGAGGCTTCTGAGTTTCTGTGAGCTCACCAGTGCAGTCACAATTGTGTTTTGAGAAGGCCATTCATAGCAGCTACCCTGCTTTAGGCTGACAGCAAGAGTCTCTGACTTTACATATGGAATGTACACACACTAGTAATAAAAATAACATCAGAAAAGTCCTACAATATTTTAAGCCCATCTATCTTAATTTTACAACAGTCATGCATTTTCAAGTTTTCCAGGATTTTCCATTTCAGCCATTGGTCAGTCTCCTTAGTTACTGACCCTAAATATTCTTTTGCATATATGAAAAAAGAACCTAAAATCTACCTTCTCAAAAAGTCCTGGTATGCAGTATACATTTATTCTCTTAAGCATTTTTAAATAGAATATGTAAATGGCTTTTTTGTTTTAAACATTTATTCAGGGTTACTCTGTTTCAGATTTGACAACCATTTTCTTAAAGGGCCAGATAGTTAGGATGTGTGTGTCTATTGAAGCTACTGAACTCTGTTATATTCGTGTAAAAGCAGTGAGACAGGATGTAAACAGATGGATGTGGCTGAGTTCCAATTAAACTTTTATTACAGACCCAGGCGGTGGGTCCATGCACTCTAGTTTGTTGACCTCTGTCTATTCTAAACTCTGGTCTGTGTACTGAATCTCCAGTCATCTTCACTTCAGAGGTTTCTTCTTCTTACACAGTCCACTTAGCTGACAGCAGTTCCCAAAAGCTGTGACTATATAATTTCACACATTGACTTAGCATCCAATCCCCCAGCTACCNGAAGGAAAGTTCATGAGTGCAGGAACGTTGCTTATTCTCACCTCAAACCAGCACTTAGCACAGTACCTGAGAGAGCAGGTACTCTGGCTAATTTTTATACTTGATACCTGAGGTATCTCCAGGAGGCTGGTACTGTAANTAGAATACACACTTGACCGAAGAGCTAACATAGGTTCNGTACCATTGAGTTGCTTCCCCAAGTGGGTCTCTCCGCAGATGCACAGTCCCTGTGTGGGCCCCTTGGTTTCTTGGTCCTGTGCAAAGATGAAGAACAAGACTTCCCCAGCTATTCTTGGAGCTGGGTCAAGCAAGTGACAGAGGCAGGGGGTGGCGAGGTGGAGTTACAGAAGCATGGTGTAAGTATCGAATGAGGCAAATGAGCTGACTCAAGCTAACCAGGAAAGGATCAGTTACCAGATGGCAGCAACCCCACTGTAAAGGTACAACAGTATGATCCAGGGTCAAAACNGTTTCTTGCCAGCGGGATCCCAGTGTTCTTGGGGTGGTGCTGGGAAANGAAGGAGGAAGGNTCCATTCTCAGCGGAGATCTGGGGCAGAGCAAAGTGCCCCAGCTTATCCAGGAGGTCTGGCAACCATTAAAGAGAAATGACTTCCTAAATTCTAACTGACAGGGGGACTGAGCGCATTGTGCCATCCAGGATGTAGAGCCCCCATGCACAAGGAAATGGATATGCTTTCAAAACTCGTGGGGTCTCTCCACTTTGTCCCAAGCCTGGGAATGTAATGTGGAATATTTTTTTTTCAAACAACAATTTGAAAGAAAGTTAACTTACTTTTCTTAGGATTTTGGAAAGCTGTGTTTTGCTTATTAGTCAGTGGAAAATCTATATGACTAAAATATGTTTAAATGTAAGCTGGCTAATAGAACAGGCTCAGGGCAGGAAAATAGACCATTTGAAGCAAATCAACCATTAATTTCATATGTATTACTTAAGAAAAAAAAGAAAACATTGAAGTAAAGTGAAAATGACATGATGGTCCATTTCAAACATTCAGTGAATGTAATATAAATGAATTGTCTGCCGAGGTTCTGTGAGTTCAGCCAAAGCCTCAGCGCCAACTCTCAGGACCTCACAATAACTGTGAGCTTCACCAAGTTTTACAGAATTATGGCATTAATTTTCTGGAAGGCACCAACTATAAATAAGTATGTATTATTTTGTCAAAGTAAAAATCCATAAGCAGAATAAAATGTGTCTAGGTGGACTGGCGACTAACACATAACTTACACAGCCATAACTAACTACCCCTAGAGAGAAAGATGCAACCTGTATGCTCACTCCCATCTACCAAAAGGATATTTATTTTGTTATTTTGACATGCCCCTTAAGTGTTTAACCTTTATGATTCATACACAGTTTATCATTTTCTGAAAAGAGAACTTAAAATTACAATTAAATCCTTCATCACATGTGTGTTTTCACCATGNGCATTCACCACAAACTCCGCTCTACAGAGCAGGATTAACAAAATTAAAAGTTAAAAACAAAATCCCTGAAAACCTGAAGGAAATAGCTCTTTTAGCTACAAAGTCTGCTATAATCATTGCAATTGATCATCCCGTTTGGCCCCGAAATCCCTGGCAGCCAGGGCAAAAAGGGCAACAGAATAAATTGTACCATTCTTGTTACTGGAAAGGAGGAAATGGACTGGTTTGTGAAGATAGAGATTTTCCTGGCACCGGATAGTTGGGAGTTCTTGTACCTGATTTCCTACAGGAGTATTGAACCACAGAATGGATAATGTCCTCGCCAGCCCTTTCCAGCCAGTGCAGATGCGGTTTTCATACAACTGTCTNNTGCAACAGCTCCCAATCCAAGCAGCACTCATGTCCTGAAAGTGCAGCCCAGAGAAGGCCCATTGAGAGGGTGAGGTTTTATTCNCTTGTTGGGAAAGGTTCATGGTTTTGCTTTCAATACTTATTTAGCAGGTCCGGAAGGAAATTCCAATTTGTGTGTCTATGTTGCCGAGACNTGGCACTATTTTATATATAGGCAAATTCTCCCATAGACTGTGCCCAGCCTGCTTTTTTCAATTCACTAACTCATCATCATCTTCTACAGTTAGTGACAGTTGACGCTAGCACTCAAGTTCTTCTGTCACCCTTGCTCTCTTGATTCATGAATAATGTCCTGAGGTAAGTTGGTTAGCTATAGATAGGCTTTCAAGNACTTGGCCATTCATTGGAAGGCCATTCACCATCCCTCNTAACTANTATGTCTAGGTAGATGGCTCTTTATTTTAATTTTCTTGTTTTGAATGTTGCTGTTCTTACTAACAGTAGTGTTCTGTTGTTGATTTATGACACCAATATGTCAAAGGAACTTGATTTATATAATAATCAAAGGAAAACTGTCTGGGGGCTGGTGAATCTTTCCAAACTGCTTGAAAAGTTAGTGNAGGAAGCCTCCCCATGGAACTGGGTAAAATCTTAGTATGTTCTGCTCACTTTGAGGCCACACCAGCCAGGGGTGACTGCCCACCAAAGATACTTTTCAGTTAACATGTGACATGGTTGTTTTTGTCTGCGGATACCACCCCAGCACATTCAAAAGGTATTACCTGTCTGAACAGTGGAGTTCTCATCTGTTTTTATGCCCATGCCTTTCTTGTAAATTCTGTTATCTTAAGTATTTGTAAAGTGCCTGGAAGACATGAAAATGCACCCAGTGATCTCACCTCAGACTGATCCATTTCCTCCCCAAAGCACAGGCTTACAGCATCACCAAGCATAGCTCTTCCTCCTTTGCCAGGAAGTACATGAGCTTCTGGGTAGTGGTTTGGCATTCAACTTCCTGTTTTTGNTTCTTAGTTATGAAGAAAGATGTTCTACTCTGTATCTCAGCGTCAATGTGGCTTTCTGGTCTCTGTAAGACCTGTCTCTTATACACATCTAGATGTGTATAAGAGACAGAGGTCTTGCTTTGCCTTCTTAATTTTTGTTAGCTTGGTCTATGTTTTAGGAAATAACTGGGAGAGCTTGTCGGGATCTCAGCCTGCCTACCTATTATTATTCAACTTTCTGTTACCACTGTTTCTTGGGTGCTGCCTTAGATATTTTCCTTATTGCTGAGGCAAAGTATTTAACCAACGCTACTTAAGTAAGGAAGGGTTTGTTTGTTTTTGTTATGGCTTCCAGTTCAAAGGAAGACCCATCATGATAGGGAAGACATGCTTGGCTGGGTGACTATGAGAGNCTGCTGGTCACAGTGTACCTGGAATCAAGTCAAAGCTGTACTCAGCTGGCTTTCACTTTTTTATGTAGTCAGGGATCTCAGAACATGGAGGGATGCCACCTACAGTTAGGGTAGGCTTTCCCATCTCAATCAAAATTAGAAAATCCCTCATAGACCTACTCAATGAGATTCTAGGTGCTGTCAAGTTGGCAATATAAACATCCCAGATGCCACACACTCATCAGCATATCTCACTGTTGCATCTGGTAGGCAAGAAGTTGAAATCCAAGGACATTTATTCAGCAGTGTTTATTAGAGACCTCCTTAAACTGAGCACAGTGGATATGATGAGGCGCTGGGATGAAGGTTGGTCAGCTCCCTTAATTCCAGCAGCACGGTACTCTAAACAGGACATGGACATTTGTCAACAGTAAGATGATTTATCAATATGGCAATTGGTGACCTAGTATTTGGAAAGGCTTTACTAGAAAATATCTAGAGCTAAAGAACTCCATCTCAGCCCTCTGCCTTGCTGCCTGCTCCCATTATTGGAANGCCTGGAGATTTCCTTTTTAATTGTCCATAGTTGCTGAGTTAGCAAAGGCAGTGCAATTTACCCAGTCTTAACCTCTAACACTGCAAGCGGGAGCCTGTGAAATATTGCCAAAGCCCAGCCTTGGTTTAGCCATGAATTATGCATTGTGTATTTAGACTATTCTACTGTTATAGTCTGTTTATCTGTTGACTTCCACTAAGATTTAGGGTTTTGTTGGACTTAATAACTTGCTTTATTTTGTTTGACATGTATTTTATGTCCTCCATGTGCGTGGATACGTAAGATACACAGTCGTGGGCGGGGGTCGAGAGAGAAAGCCCAGCCCTGAAAGCACGAACTTTGAGAGCTCTGGGGTGAAAACTTTCACATACTCTTCATTCTTACAGAGATCTGAGTTTTCCCTCCCTAGAACACAAAACAGCCAGATAAAGGGAAAGAAAAGGAATTGTAGTTCCTCCTATTTCTGAATTTTGTCTATTAATGGTAGTTTTAAACCTAAGGTCTCAAAAGGTGTTCAGTTAATTCAGCCTTAGTCACAGATAAAAATCTCATGGTTTTAGACCATGTTATAATTTTTATGTTTCTTTCATTGGCCCCGTAGTCAAAGCTTTTAATCTGGTGGGTTAATGTGGCTTTTCTGTGTCTTCCAAATAAAGACAGTATTGAGACAGTGAGATCCTAGTTTGATCCTAAAATGTTTTAAGCATTTCTTAGTCTTCACATGTTTGTGTTTGGAGCTGTGAAAAACAAGTTCAAAAAAAAAAACTTAAAATGTTCATGCATAATATGACTTATTACATGCCTGCTGTCCCATGTGTAGGGGATATATATACATATACATCCCTGATGTACATTTACTTATTTGCACTTTTTTTTAAACAGAGTCTTACGCTGTAGCCTAGGCTAGTCTCAATCTCAGGATCTCTCCCTGAGCTTCTGGGTAAGAAGTGTGAGCCACCATCACTGATTCTTTTATGTCTATTTATATGTCATAATTATGTCTGTGTAGTTTTTAATCTTATTTTTCTTCCATTTAAAATAATCTTGATCAAAACAGAAATATGATCCTGTAAAGACTGTTAACACACTCCTACTTTTATCATTCTTCTTTTTCCACCACCAGTGCTTCTGAGATCTGGGGGAAAAAAAATCTCCTTTCCCGGCTTTGTTCACAAAGAATCACTTGAGCATCCCAGACAAGCATCTGTGCAGGTGTGTGAGCCACCACTGCGGACTCTTCTCCTCACCCCTATAACCATCACTGCCTAGAAGATTTGTGGTTCAAATGCTTCCCCCATCCTCTTGCTCCAGGTTACACAGTCAGTAGTTGGGGATCCACATTTGAACTGAACCCAGCCTGAGCTCCTTACTGGGCTTCCTTGCTTTTAAATAGGAGGCAGCAGTAGAACAAGTGTTTGTTGAGTAGCTCATATGCATTTATCCAGCAAACATGGCTCTGCTCAGCACCAGGCTCTAATGATGTCTCCTGACAGATGAGCCATCTCAGCCTCCAGCTCCCTGGAGCTCACAGTCCAGCTGGGANATGGTTTGGCTGTCTAGGTTGGATTTTTCTCAGAAGCAGGCCTCCAGACAAAGATTTGAATGCTAGTAGCTTACCCAGAAGGACAGAATGTAGAGGCACTCACCCTCCNCCTTCCTTCCAACATGAGCTGAGGAATAGTGTTGTCCAATGCACCTGGATTGTGTGGACAGGGCTTGTCAAGAGGATATTGTTAGGTGGAGTCACAGGTGTCCCCTGTAGGACTGTGCTGACAAGTGTCCTGCTAGTGAGTGCCAGGGGTATGAAGGTGAGGTGTTGACCAAGGTAGCTGTAGCAGGGATCCAGGCTGTGATCAGTAATTTGAGTGTTAGAGAGGCTACAGGATCATGGAGAGACTGCCAGAAAGCCTGTCCTAGACACTTGGCAGTTGCCTGTGACCTGGACGGCAAACNGAAGTGTCTGGTGCAGCCTGCCATGGAAGGCGCATCCCAGACAGAGAGAACCATAAAAACTTCCAAACGGCCAGAGTACAAGAGAGATGAGCAGGGCCAGACAAGCGGATGTCAGATCCCCTAAGTGCTGAAATCCACAAAAGACTCCAGACTTGATCCCATGAGCAATACAGAATCAGTAAAAATACAGTTTTAGGTGGGAACATTGTGGTGACTAGGTTTGCATTTGAGGAAAAGCCTCGGGACTTCATTTGAGGAACAATGGAGAGAGGAACAGCAGTGGAGTGGGAAGCCCAGGTGAGAATGTCCTACAGTCAGCCAGGCCAGTAGGCTGGCTCACTCATTGCTTTCCAGTGACCAGAGAACTGTCTGTCTCCAGGCCAGCACATCCCACTGGTGTCCACACTGGCTGCCAAGTCACATCCTGTTCATGCCAACATATATCCTGGCGTTGTCAAGAGATGTGGATGATGACTTTTGTCTTTCTGCAAACATAGGAGCCCTCTTTATCCTCCGTGTTTTTAAATAGGGAGACTTTTATTCTTTTCTGGAAAAAGGTGGTTAAATTTCTTTTAAGTTTCTATCCATTTTATTGCCACCACATAAAACAATGCTTCTTTTCTTCCTGTGTTCCTAGTAAATTCTTCTCAGATGAATTGTTTGAGAAATGATAGTGAGGTTTTGAACATAATCTCATAATGTGCCTCTAGCCCTCTTCTTGATCACAAAGGGTTTTCTTGCAGTGATGTTCAGTGTGTTTTCCTCAGCTTAGACTATGTGGTGGCTGAGTCTGTAATGTTATTGTGCATCATTGTTGTCTTTTTGCCTTGTCTGTTGCAAAGGGATTGGGAACCTCAGGGGTATNCCTTTAATGCAGTGGTTCTCAACCTGTGGGTTGTGACCCCTTTGTGAGTCAAACGACCCTTTCACAGGAGTCACATATCAGATATTCTGCATATCAGATATTTACATTATGATTCATAACAGTAAAATTACAGTTATGGAGTAGCAATGAAAATAATTATATGGTTGGAGGTCACCACAACATGAGGAACTGTATTAAAGGGTCGCAGCGTTAGGAAGGTTGAGAACCACTGCTCTAGAGGAACAATGCCAAGTATAAAAGGTCTAATAGCATGCTGGTGGTGCTGATCCTTTACTCTTAGCGTCTCTAGATACTTAGAAGATTCTCAGCTTCCCTGAGGAGTTAGGAAAAAAAAAACCATGGTATCCATGGCCTCAAGAGCAGTAAGCAAAGTCTTGTTTAAGCTATTGTGGGCAGGTTTTCTGCNTTTGAGCCTCTGTTTGTTTAGACAAGGACATCTATAGCCCAAACTGGCCTTGAACTTGAGGTCTTTGTGNACAGGCNTGTGCCACCATGCTGACTTCAAGGTGTTTTTTTTTTTATAATGTTTTTATTTATTCTTTGAGAGTTTCCTACATGCATATAATGTATTTCAATCATGTTCACCCCTTCCCCTCCCTCCATCCCGTTCTGAATCCACCCACACAAGTAGGATACAATCGAAGACATCTGGTAATAACCACAAANAGTCAGCCTTGGGCAAGTGGTGTGTTCATGCAGTGCAGCACTGTAGATGAGAACAAACTGTTATAACATGCTGCTGCAGGGATGAGCTTAACTAACATGTTGAGTGAAAGACATTAAGGAGAAGAAAGAAGAGACGGGTATATGACCCTGTCAAGTGTAAATAGACAAGAATTAACCAATGGTAGAACCCCACATAGAGGTTTCCCAAGTTGGAGAGTGGCTGGACGAGGCACCAGAAGTCTCTGGGATAGAATTGTATTTTGTGTCTTCAAATGCACTGAGTCTGCATATATNATCATTTTGTGAAAATTCATGGAGCTATATACACATATGATGTGTGAAAATTCCTACATGTAGGCTANTCCTCANTAATTGTTTATTTAAAACAAAACCAANTTGAAAACAGGAACTGTAGACCATCTGAACTACACATAGGTGATCCTGAGAGCTATCTAGTCCTGCCTGTTTATGTTTATTTCTGGGACATCAAGACCCAGAGAAGAAATATCATGAGTTCAAGGCCAAAGCCAACAAACCAAATAAATAATCATATGATGCCCAAAGAGACCCTATCCTAGGCTGTAAGTCCTGTCATAGCCTTGTAGTTATATAATACAATCAGTATATCCAGGTGAGGCTGTAGGAAGGAGGCTGGATTGTTTTTTTTAAGTTTTTTGAGAATTTCACCCATGAATACTGATTATCTTTACTTATTTCCACCCGTTCCTCTCTTTCCTCCAACTCTTCCCCGTCCTGGCCCACTCACTTTCAAATTCGTAGCCTCTTCTTTAATTATGATTGTTTTACACACACACACATACACACATGCACATACACATACACACACACACATACACACACACATACACACACGCACACACGCACATACACACACACACTACTAAGTTCTTTTAGTGTTGTATTTAGGGCTGCCCATTTGAGACTACAGAACCTATCAAGTAGCTTGACTCTGGAGAAAACAGATTCTTCCCCTCTCAGCAGCCCTTGGCTGCCTGTAGCTCTTCATTGAGGTATGGAATCTTGTGACCTTGCCCCCATCAGTGTTGGCATATCAACTGTTGTATCCATTATGCAGATCTTATTTAAGCAACCATAGTGTTGAGACTTCTCCCATGCAACTTGCCCANGTGTCGAGAACACATTANCTCTCACAGTAGATAGCTTTGTCTTCTGGCTCATACAGTCTTTGTACTCCCTCTTCTGTAATGTTCCCCGAGTCTTAGGTGCAGGGGTTGCACTGCAGACATATCAACTGGGACTGAGCTCCTCACAGTCAAGTTGTTCTCTGCATTTGACTAATTGTGGGTCCCTAATAGTCTCCACCTATGACAAAAAAAGAAGTGTCTTTGATGAGTGGTGGGAGTTACACTTATCAAGCAGGGCCAAGTTAGCCTGGGANTGTGGAGGTGCTGATCTGAGAGGCTCAGAGAAAGGCTGACTTATTAAGGAAGGATCTATAGACAAGATCAAGGTCCTCTTGTGAATTGCTGACAGGTCTCCCATTGAAGTAAAGATTATGTTGGAGGAGAAACAAGAGAATAGTACATGTTCCCTTTCCTAGTAGATGACCTGGACTCA
>LZPO01028481.1:0-10078 GCA_001675575.1 Neotoma lepida | reverse complement strand
TTATGAGAAAATTGGCTATACCATACCATACCATACCATACCATACCATACCATACCATACCATACCATACCATACCATACCATACCATACCATTCCAAAATACGTTCAAAGGCGAAGAAAGGCAATTCCTNTATCTACCACTAGAGGGCTGCTTGTTGCTGAGTCAAGCAGGGAGGGCAACCATGGGACTTGTTTTTGATACATACTAGAGGCTGAGAGAGATTGCCAAATGAGCAGATTAAAGTCACAGGAAATGAAGTGTGGATGATTTTTAAGCCAGTCTCCTCGTATGATGAGATGGGAAAAACGAGAGGCAATAAAAAAATCAGGATTACTCAGATTCATTCTCATGAAGTAATAGCTCCACACGTGAAAAATCGCAGCAGAGANTCCATATTTTAAAGTCTTCATTTCCCGAGTTTAAATCAGTTTTTGAGAAAAAATAATGCAAGAGGCTAAAAAAGTTAATGAGAATCACATTAGAGAATTAATGAAGTTCTGAGTTTTATAGACTTGAATTTACAGTTAGTTTTTCCACAAGACCACAAGATAGGAAAATTATACTGGTAAGGGGTAGGGGGGTATATGTGAGTTTGTGGGCGGGGCGTGGGGGTGTGGGATGGAGTAGAAAGTGGCAGGTTCTATTTGTTTGCAGAAGAACAGAAGGGACACTAAAGAGTCAGATTCTTTTCAATCACAAACAACAGACGTATTACTCATTTGTCAACAGCATCACAATTGTCTACAGTAGTACTGAAACAGTTCATCCTTGTAGATTGAAACGTAAGATGAGATTTGGATAACTGGATTTGCAATGGGAAAATGACCTAACAGAGTGCCTTTCCATAAAGAATTCTGAACATCATCATTGACTCAGACCATGAGGGAAATACAGCTGGATTTAAAGANGGGAAAAGCTCTGAGATAAATTTTGGAATGAATAACCTCACACAAAATGGTATTGCCTACATATTCTTTAGTTTATTGTGCCCCCACTAATATGATTCTACATAGCTTTAAATGTTTTTGTGTATGGATACTAACAATGAGTTTCAGTCAGCTAAGTCTGAGCTGCAAGGCTGTGATAACAAGATCAATGGCTGCTACTTAGGGTTGAAATATTAACCAGTGTGTCGCTCTATCCAGATGTCATGAATGAATTTAGAACATCATCCTGAAGTCTGTTATCTCTGTGGCTGACAGCAGTATATAAAAGGGCAGGTTTGATTTGATGCAATTCAGATAATATCCTTCAGCATGGATTGTTCTATCAACATATGTATGCTGACAGGTTATAGAAAGTTCCAGTCATTGGGGATGCATTACCTACCCTAATACCAGCTTCAGAGAAGAAATAACCGTAAATAGTAGTTTGTCTTGTATGAATCTCAAAACACATGAGTTAAATGAATTCTGCCAGATAGGAATACTTTTTGAAATGATAAAGAGAGAGAAGGAAGGAAGAAAGAAAGGAAGGAGTGAGGGAGGGAAGGAAGGAAATGAGAGAAAGAAAAACTATGAAAATGTAAATTAAGGAAAATGAAAGTTTTAATTCCACCTCCTCCATGTATATGACTNTTCCTCCTGATTCATTACACTATTTCCTGATTTGATCATTTTTTTAATTTTTAAAAAATGTATGTAACATGAATCTTAAAGGGTCTTATAACAGAAAACATCAGCCAGGTATTGGGGTAAATTCTGAATGATCAGAGAGACAGAACAAGCCACAGCCAACCTCACCTTGCCAACTCCTCAGCTGATCTTGTTTTCTCAGACTGCAGGCTTCTGAGTCCTCACCCGAATGGATCTCAGCTGAACTGCTGCTAAAAGCCTGAAAGCTTAAAGCCTCTAATAGCTGGTTCTCATGCCTTATATACCTTTCTGCTTCCTGTCATCACTTGCTGGGAATAAAGGCGTGTGTCACCATACCTGGCTGTTTCCAGTGTGTCCTTGAACTCACAGAGATCCAGATGGATCTCTGCCTCCCGAATGCTGGGATTAAAAGTGTGTGTGCCACCATTTTCTGGCCTCTATGTCTATCTAGTGGCTGCCCTGTTTCTGACCCCAGGTAAGTTTATTAGTGTGCACAATATATTGGGGGACACAATATCACCACATTTCCCCTTTTTTGTCTAAAATAATGAAAGAAGCTTATAACTAATATAAGAAAAACTATACCCAATAAGTATATACAATATATATGGTCAAGAATTACATTAACAATGTCTAGTCCATTAACATTTGACAGATTCAGACAAAAAACTCCATTATATATATTAACAATGTCCAGTTCATTAACATTTGACAAATTCAGACAAAAATTTCATTATTTATCCTATTTTGGTGATTATTCAACTATTAGGATATAGAGAAATGAGAGTTAGTAGTTAGTCATTGCAATCAAACTTGTAGTCATATTAGATGTTTTCAAGGTTAAGCAGGGATATATTTTAGATAGACAGATCATCTTCAAACCCTTCAGAAATCTGCAGAATATGGCATTTAAAATGTTTTAATAACTTAGATTTTTTCTTTTTTTATGACTATGAGACATGTTGGCTCCTGGCAGCACCAATTTACTTCAGAGAAGATATGGGCATTAAAGAGACTGCATATGGAATTAACTTTCTTTGTGACCAAAGTTAGCTACTGGGCAAGAAAGTGCCCTCACAATNACTGCTGACAGTATGTTGTTCAAAATCAACAAGCAGGACACAAAACAAAGGACTACCAATCCTTGCCAAGACAGTGTGGTTGCAGCTTTGGCAACAGGCGTCCTCTGAGAACAGGACAAAATGGTACCATTGCTGAAGTAGCTTTGCCATCCAGAAAAGATACAGTGCCTCTTCCTTCGAAGGCAGCTGAACAGGCAGTGGGCCGATAGCTCCTGGTGTACAGTGGAACAGTAGCTGGAACAGTTATTCTTGGAGGAATAACTAGGCTGATGGATTCTGGCCTCTCAATAATAAACTGGCATTTAATAAAGGAGATGAAGCCACCTACAAGCCAAAAAGAATGGGAAGCCAAATTCCAAAAACACTAGCAATTTCCAGAATTTAAAACCCTGAATCATGACAGGACACTGGCAGAATTCAAGATTATCTGGTACATGGAATACTCATACTGAATGTGGGATCNAGCTGTGGGCCTTGACTATATTCTGCTTCACAAATGAATCTGTCAGATACACTAAGTCTGTAGGCTAAAGATGATGCCCCAACATTTTGAAAAACCTTGGGTGACTGTCCAGGTAGCTGGCTGTTTCTGTCAACTCACATTTTTTTGGAAGTCCCTTTTTTGCACTTCCTGTTTTACTAGGTAATATTATTTCCTTCTTGGGTCTCTGAGGGAGTTGAAGATTAGATAGTTATAGTTATAATTTTCATTGTTAAGAAATTCAGAAAAGAAATTCACTAAGAGGTGTAAAGTGCATAAACTTGAAAGACATCATAAGGTAGTTTTTTTGTTAGTAATATAAGTTAGAATAGAAAGTGAATTAGGTACATTTAGGACTCACCAAAATAGGACAGATAATGGAGTATTTTCTCTGAATTTGTCAAATGCAAAGGGACTAGACATTGTTGATGTATTAATTGCTTGTATATATTGTATATAGTTATTGTATTTATTGTATATAGTTTTTCTTATATTAGTTATAACTTTATTTTTATTAGACAAAGAGGGGAAATATGGTGATATTTCATCTGTGTCCCCCAATAAAATTTATCTGAGGGTCAGAGTAAGAAGGTCAGCCACTAGTAGTAGACACAAAAATCATGCAATGTTAGCACATGCCCTTAATCTGTCTGCTTCTCTATGAGTTCATGGTCACACTAGGGAACAGAACCAAGCATCAACCATTGAGTTCTGAAAGTCTGTACAGACAGACAGGAAGTGACAGAACTGAGCAAGAGGAGGAAGTGATGTAGCTATGCTGAGAAAGCCAATGAGAGAACAGAACAGAAAGGGATGTAGGCGTGGAGATACAGGAAGTCACACACTCTTTTGGAAGCAGTAGCATTGGTAAGGTGAGCCTGGTAGCTGTTCNTAATTCCTCTGATATCTGTCAGATTTTCACCCTATTTCTGGCTCCATGTTTTATTTAACAAGATCATTTAGAAATTTGTTTACAAATGTACATTTTTACTTATGCATGTATATGCTTATGTGTTTTTATTTTTGATTATGTGTGTATTTATTACATTTGTACAGGTACCTAGAGAAGTCAGAAGTCATTGGATCCCTGGAGCTGGATTTACAGGGTATTGNAAACTGCTCAACCCCATGTAAGTGCTCGGAAGTGAACTTTCTTCCCCGGAAGAGCAGCAAGCATTCTTAACTGCTGAGCCTCCTCTCCAGCCCCCATTTTTGCTTTTTTTTTTAATACTAAAATAAAAAACCATAAACATGATTTCTAGCCACATTCCAAACAATGATTACACAATAGCCAGCTTGATATGCTAGTCACATTTTTGTGTATACTCTAAAATAAAACTAATGGCTCCTTTTAAATTTTTAAAATGTTAAAAATGTTACCCATGAGCTCTCTTGCTACCACTGGTAACAGCAACACTGTCTGGGAAATTCTTAACCACAGAACCATTCTTCCAGCCTCCNAGCTTACAAACCAGTGCTTAGTAACTACCTCTGTTAGGCAATATAGAATGTGCTTTGATATGAGTTATTTAATCTTCATTATTCTGTACCACAGTGGTCCTCACTTCTGTAATCGGCCCATCCCAGAGAGTTAAGAGAGACTACACACATGTGTGCCTAGCATCTCTCTTCACAGCAGTCCAAGGATGAAGACAAACCACTTCCAGTTTTCCATCCACAAGGGAAGGGATAAATAAAACATGTTAATGGAAGAAATATTGCTCACCTTAAAAGCAACCGGGAATCTAATGTATGCTAGAACATGGATGAAGCTTGAGGCCACTAGGCTAAGTGAAATAAACCAGTCCTGCAAATATAGTAAGGTGTCTGTTGTATGTGACTTGTAGAGGAGTGAAATTCAGGGACAGAAAGAGAATTCTGATGATGGTTCACACAGCAGTGTCCATACTGTTAGTACTATTTAACTGTACACTCCAAGCCTAATATGGCTCTGGTAAGCAGCAATGTATACAGCTTCAAAGCCACATAGTGGACATTTGAAGGCATGGAATAAAGTAATGAAGAGAGAAATTTCCTGAGATGACTGACAGTGTATCTTGTAGCACTTCTAACTTCATGCCTGATGTTTTCCCCCATCCGAAAGTACAATCTACAACAGTCTGATATAGGCCAGATCTACTGGACTTAACTTGACAGGTAGTCTATATTTTAAAATTACTTGTCAGGTTTGAAGCCTACAGATTTTTTCTCTTTGTCAAATAAACTACTATTTTGACAGTATGATATAATAGGAAAAAAAAACAGAAGAAAATCTAATTTGTTTTATTTAAAGGTGNTATTTAATTGGATTTATATCACAACTTAAAGTGACAGGTCTTAAAATTCCTGAAATAATTTAAATATCATACAACAAAGTAGCACTATTCCAAGAAGGATTTTTTGTTGTGGTCTGTCTTCAAGTATCCATCATGATACTTCCTGGGTTTGGTTTTCTAACTTTTCAACATCAGGTTTATTAGAGATTCCAGTTGTTCTGTAGATGTCTGACTGCAAAGAGGTGATAACAGTGACATGACTATGCCTGGGTGAAGCCAGGGCATAAGACACATTTATCAATGAGAAGACAGCTAAATGAATGGTGGCCGATTGTCAAGGTGAGNTATTACACANATATGGTCCTTTGGTTTTATTCTTTGTGCAGTGATAAAACACCCTGACAAAAAAGCAATGAGGAAACAAAGGGCTTATTTTAGTTCACAGTCTCAGGTTACAGTCTGTCATTGTGGGGAAGTTGAGGCAGAAACTTGAAGCAAGTCATCACATCACATCCACAGCCAATAGCAGAGAAAAACAAATGCATCCACGCCTTCCACTCAGCTAGCTCTCTCTACCCTTATACAATTCAGGCCCCAATACTAGAGAATGGCACTACTGACCTTCAGGCTGGACATTCACGTCCCGCCNTCCAACCTGAGTTGCCCACAGGATGACCTGATCTGTATATTCTATCAACAAGACTCTTTCCCAAGGTGATTCTAAATTGTGTCAACTGACAATTAACACCAACCATCACACTTTCAGCCAACGAGAAAACATCTGTAGAATGGAAATCCGGGAAGCACAGCCCACGAGGTACTTATGATGATGTTTTTGGGTTATGGTATTATAGCTGGCTCTTATTGTCTACTTCATGATTTTGTTCTGTAAATTTTCTACAGTGAGTGGATTTCATTGGTATCATACAGGATAGAGGCTGCTGACAT
Organism: Neotoma lepida; assembly: GCA_001675575.1. NCBI lineage: Eukaryota > Metazoa > Chordata > Mammalia > Rodentia > Cricetidae > Neotoma > Neotoma lepida. The sequence continues at coordinate 3,694 of LZPO01028481.1, read as the reverse complement.
AGGGGACATTATTGTGTGCAGTTTTCAAGGATGATGTTTCCAGAGTGGTGACAGTGATGCTGGCATTTCCTTTGGAAATACGGAGTTTTAAGAGCTCATGCTTCCTGTGGTCAATTACACAGAACTATGTTTTCCAACTCTTTTTCTTGGCCACCTGAGGATAATAAGATGATTTCCCTGCAAGTGAATGTTCGTGCCAGCACCTGAAAAGGACATTTTGCACTTAGATGTTGTTTGAGAAGATCATCGCCATTTTAACTTTAATAATTTAATTAGGTTGGTTAAACAAGTGGTATTGTGAGAAAATGAAATAACCTGAAACTACTTTCTATCTAATACTGAGATACATATTATCTTGATCACTGAAACTATTACAAATGGGCCAAATACATCATACCATGGGAAACTTTTCTTAATGATTTATTTATATATTTTGGTTTTTAGACACACGGTTTCTTTCTGTAGCCTTGGCTGTCCTGGACCATCNCCTAGTCTACAGAGATTTGCCTGTCTCTGCCTCCCAAGTGCTAGGATTAAAGGCATGTGCCACCACTGCCCAGCTTATTTTTTTATTATTTTTAATTATGCATATGTTTGTGCCTGTGGGGTGTTTCCAGGGAGATTTAGCTATCATAGAAAACCACCCTGAACGTGGATAGCACCATTCTGTAGGGTGTGGTCCTGGACTCAATAAAAAATGGAAAAAAGAAAAAGCATGCTATACAGCAGCATACATCTCTGTCTTCTCCCTAATTGTGGAGGAAATGTGCCTATCCTCCTGCACAGAGTGAACTTAACAGCCACAGAACTGAGACAAACCAAACCCTCCCCGAGGTTTCTCAGGTATTTTGTCACTGCAATGAGAAAAGTAACTGGTAAGTTCCTTTGCTCTGTGCAGGTCTGCCAATGNTTTTCAAGGCAGGGCAACTGGTTTTCTAACAATTGGTTCACCTATTGTCATTAACCTAAGAAGCCAGTAAGGTGCTTATGCAGTTCTGAGTAGAATCACCAGAAAGAATGGTGATTTGACTTTCCTGAGAGTTTGACAATTCAAAAATAGATAGTGAGAAGTCTAGTTGATATATTGCTATGCAGAGGAGTGGCTCAGACTAAAATGGTGTTGCTATGAATAGTGGCAGGAGTTATAGAGTCAACCAGTAGATATTCAGCCCAAATGAAGACAGAGCTTAATGACTAATAAAATAAATAATGAAACGAAGCAAAACTCTCTTCCCTGAAGGAGTTGATATTCTGGTTAAGGGGAGGTAACAGTAAAATAAGTATATATCTAGGGTCTGGCAAAATGGCTCAGTGGGCAAAGAGGCTTACTGCCAAAGCTGATGACTTGAGTTCGATCCCCTCAATTCACCTGGTAGAAGGTGAAATCCAAATTCGGCAAGTTATCCTCTGATCTCAATATGTATGCTGTAATACTAATACCCATACAATCCACTCACACATGCATACAGAATGAATAAAATACAATTTTAAAAATAAATAAACACATATAAAATGGAGCACGTTTGGTGACGATCAATGGTTTAACATTTGTCTGCAATGGATGGGAAGTGAATGAAAAGTTCTGAACAGGAGAGTNATGGCCTCAAGATCACCCTGATTTATACAAGAGGCAAGCACTGCTTAACAGTGAGTGGCCATTTCTGATCCTGGGAGGATAGAAGCAGCAAGCAGCTTGCTCCAGAGTAGCAGCTGTGAATGCAGTGTGTGTGTGTGTGTGTGTGTGTATGTGTGTATGTGTGTATCTCTCTGTGTGTGTGTGTGTGTATGTGTGATAGAGAAAGAGAGAGAGCATGAGAGAGAGAGAGAGAGCATGAGCAGATGAGCACAGATATACATGCTATAAAGCACTATGGAGGTTAAAAGACAACTTCTGGTGTAGAGCCTCTCCTCGCACCTTGCTTGAGACAGTCCCCAGTTCGCCCCTGCATATTTCAGGCAAGATGGGTGGAGACATTCTGAGGATGCTTTAGTCTCTGCCTTCCAGAACTCCGGAGTTACCACATCCGGCTGTCTGTGGGTTCGAGGGCCTTGNACTCAGGGTCCCATGCTTGCTCACTGAGAATGTTCCCCACCGAGTCATTCCCCAGCCCACAGGAAGTGGCAGATTCTTGATAAAATCAGAAGTCAATTCCAAGTTAGTTCTAGGGGCCAAAATTGAGAGTAAGCACACAGGCTTGGGTGGGGTGGAGTCGGGTGGCTCAGGGATGAAGTACTTGCCTGCTGACCTGAGTAAAATCCCTGGTACTCAAAAAGTGGAAGAGAAGTGCCTTCTGCAAATTTTCTTTGGATATCCACACATGGGCTGTAGCCTCTACATGCTCCCACATAATAAATTAACACACACACACACACACACACACACATGTAATATAAAAGTCAAGGGTGCCTGAGACTTGGGGCCAAGGACTAAAATAATCAGGCTGTGTTTGCTGAAATGGGGGTGTTATAATGGGTAAGAGTCAAGATGAAGGACAGGAAGGAGAACTTAGCTTAAGAAAGACTCAGATTCAGATCCTATTAGAGGACTTTTGAAGCTGTTGTTGGTCTGAATCCATCCATACTGCAATCAGAACTGCTACTGGAGGTTTATCACACAGGCTGCTGAGTACTTGTCCTATAGATTCATTATTATGAATTCTGGACAGGAGACTGCCAATATGCTTCCCTTTAGAAATCAACACTTTCTATCATTTTCAGGCCATCTGCAAATTTTTCTCATTAGTCTCATTAGATGGATGATCATAAGAGTTACCTCTCTTTGGCTTTTGAGTGACAGAAACCCATCTTCAATTACTGAAGAGGCTAATTACTGTTAAGTTAAAGATNCTTTTAGGAAGCACAAGTATTTGGATACCAAAAATTAAGNGTTTAATGGAAGCTACAGTACTCTGCTTAAGAATCCTTCTGTTATTTTACAACCAGAAACAACATCTACAGTCTGCATTGGTGGAAATTCTCGCATGCTGAATTCCATGATTACAAGGACACACAGCTTGCAAATTTTAAACTAGACCGTAAAAGGCTGCAGCATATATTTTGAATTCACAATGTGCAGTCAGGAGGAAGTACATTTGATTAATAACAGTACTTCAAGCTGGCCTGCTTCTTCGGCTTCCATTTATCCACTCAGTCATCCAGTCAGCATGTAATGAGAGGCTGACATGTGCTGGGAGTGGCTTGGGCACAGAGTCTGGGTGAATAGNGCACACAGGACTCTGTAGAGTTCATCGGCTGGAGGAGAAAACAGAGACCACATCAGGAATCAAAAATGGTATCTCAGCTCTTTATACCTGCAGCACACAGATGATTTCTTCAAATGATAATCATGTAAGCCTTGCCAAAAATTCTTAAATAGGACTTGAAGTTAAACCTCATCAATGCCTAGGATGATTATTCAAAGCTGCCAGTAACAACATCAGAAATAGCAATGAAAGATGCCATCTTATTCTATTTTGGTACATGCTTTAAACATCACTAGCATAACTTTAAAAAAGAATGCATGTTCTTTATATGCACGTTTTAAGATGACTGAAGAATTTATGAAATTTCCCATACAATTTAGAAAACCTTTGTTAGCAACATTTATAGGACAGTGTGCACACTTTAGGTGAACTGCAGCATTGGGAGAACACTATGTTAAAGAGAGATTTAATTCACTTGGGGAAATTGTTAT